>NW_026505494.1:0-32484 GCF_026875155.1 Cherax quadricarinatus
GTTTAAAGGATCCTTTTGAGGAATTAGGGCTTATTGGCAGCAAATGGGGTTGGTGACGAAAGGGGTGGGGGGGCTGGCATTGTTGGATATGTTGATGACACAACGATTTTAGTAAGTGGTAACAGGGATTTGCCTCGGGTGGAAAAGTTAGTAAATGTTTTTGAAAAGGCTTCTGGCATGTCAATTAATAAGGAGAAAACGAAGTACATGGATCTTGGGGATGGGTTAAGTGAGGAATGTGAAGTAGTTGAAAGGTGGAAAAAGGTGGACCAATTACTGATATGTGGGATCTTTTATGTAAAGTGATATCAAGTTAGCACAACAAATAAATTCAGTGCGTATTGTAGATGGTGTACTGAAGCGCCTTAGTGGTTTACGAGCTGCACACTTAACTTTGCATCAGAGTAATTACAACGAATGTCCTATTATATAGTAAACTTTGGCATGTAGCAGCAATATATCCGATACTTCGTAGTGAGATACAAAGGTTACAAAAGCGCGTTTTTAGATTCATTTGGGGTACTGGAAGCGAATGGTTAGGTAGAGCGGTTGTCACACTCCCGGTTGGCCGAGGAGGGCTGGGTCTTATAGCTGTTGAAAAGAGGATTATGAGTGTGTATTTGAAACGTAGTTATAAGCGGGAGGGGGGGGGCGGAGGGAAGGCGGACTTCATAAGATACGTCAGGATATGCAACGGTGGTGGGTGGGCAGAGAGTTCATAATCGGTGAGGCAATGTTACGGGTCATCATAAACATGAGCGATCCTTCACATATTAAATTGGGAAACCTTGATGGGGTGGAAGGTAAGGCAGGGGTTTAGCAGTGGTAGAGGTGTTTATCCGATGTATGATTGGCGTAATATCTGGGGGCGTTTGAACAAATTACGTTTAAAACCTAAAGTACGAGAAGTAATGTATAGATTTTTACATGGGATCTTACCGTCTGGAATGGTTTTATTCCATAAGAGAATACGGGAGGATGGGATATGCAAGGCTTGTGGTGGATGGGAGACTGTTTTCCATATAGTGTATTTTTGGTGTTAAGGGTAAATAAGGTTAGTGGGAGGGGGGGTTTGCAGGTGTTGAGGGTTTTAAGCTTAGACATAGGTGGGGTGAATCAGTGGTAGAGAATGCGGTAGGGGATATAATTACAGATTATATTTATATGTCTTGGGGTATGAGAGGAGCGAACGTGTGTGAAAGAATTAATGCATTAACAGCAACTTTTTATAGGACAAAGTGTAGGAATAAGGAGGTGTATGGGGGAGATGGGAGAGGGATTTAAGTGAGGGTTATAGGAATTTCACCTTTACGGGATTTACGGGAGTTGAAGGCAGGTAAGGGGGGTGAAATGGGCTGGTTTCCTAGAATGGGCGGTAGCATGATGAGTTTGATGAATGTTATATGAGGTATGTCTGGGGTGCAATTTTAACATTATTTGTTCCGAGTGTTTCAAGTACAATACAGTTAAAATTTGGAATTATCGACTTATAAACTATGTGGGATGTGTGTATATATATGCATGTGTTGTATGTGTGTGTGTATTGTGTATGTATTTTATGTATGTATGTATGTGTATGTATTTATATATATATATATATTTAATTTATATATTTATATATATTATATATACTATATAATATTTATATGTATGTATATATATATATATATTTATATATATATATTTTATATATATATATATTATATATATTAATTATTATATGTGTGTGTGGTTATGTATGTATATGTATGTATTGTATGTATGTTTACTTTCTTGTATATACCTTTAATGTTTTTTCTCATGAACATTTTCAATGATATTCAATACATATTTTCTATGCGCATTTATGATTTTGATACAATGTGTAAATGTCAAAATGGCTTTTTATGTTTCAGTTTAATTTACAATGTATTTTTGTAAGCACAATTGATTTGGTGCCAATAGAAGCATAGTGTGTTTTGATATATTTGAGTATTGTTTTTCTTTTTAATTTGTCTAGATGGTGGTAATACTATGTATGTAGTTTAAGAGTTTTACGAACCTTGAAGTTGTAAGAATTGGATGAAGTTATTCGTGGTTGAGTTGACGTAATATTATAACTGACGTTGTAAGTGATGGTGGTCAATTAGACAATATACTTTATATACTTATTTATATGTATGTACATGAATGGTAAATTGAAGTCTGATTTTAAAGGTGAAGAGTGGGTTTTCCTTTTTTATTGTTCTTTTTTTTTTTTTTTTTCTTTATGGTAATACAAGGTTGTATCATGTACACCAACAAATATGGTTAGGGTATGTGGTAAAATTTTCGTGTTGATTAGACATTTATAATACAGATGAAATACTAGGCTTAGGTTAGGGTAAATTTATGATAATTGTGGAATGTTCTTTGATTCAAACTGCTCTTTATTATACTTGTATTTTATTATTCTAGTGTAAATTAAGAGCAAGGATGATTAATTTGAGGAAGAGTTAATATAGGTTTGCATGTTTTTACGAAAGTTAACTTATCCACATGTAGCTAGTATAGGACAATATTAAGCTTCGGTATCAGATTTTATATGTAGGTAATAGTGGTCATATTTGTTATATTGTAATGTTATTCGTTAATGTTTCAATATCTAATGTAACGTTTTTTCAGTTATTGTTCATATATTGTCATCTTTATGGTTTTTCCTTTTGTCTATTGTTGGTTTTAAATAAAATATAAAAAAAAAATTACTACACGGGTGTTATCAGGCTGCAAGTACTTCAATACACCGGATAATACCCTGACAGCTGCATATCTCTCAGGGTATATATTGTTAAGAATTTGTTTGAATCGTTTGGCATTTAAAAATTCTTGTCTGGCTTTTATTTTGTAGACAGGTTACCGACAAACTTATGTATTCGTTAGGACTTCACAACCTTTATCAACCAACTGTAATCCACAGTCAGGATATACTTTAATTTCCTTAGATCATTGTTCGCATCGCTATTGTGCCGTGTCGGACCAGGTGCGCAGTGCTCCTGATACAACTGGTTTACTGCGCAGTTTTCCTGTTTTGTGCATACAACATGGCGGATCGCATTGGACGCCGGGTGAGCACTGTTTGCGTGAAATTGGTGCGTGGCACGCTTACAGGAACAACCATGCACGTGTTACTGCATGTCCATCATCAGTGAGGTATATGGAATACCGACCGAAGAATTATATGGAGTAGCAGTCAATGGTGTGTCGAGAATTTTCATCAAGTTTAAAGACGCAGGATTCTACACAAGCATAGTCAACAATATCAAGAGAGAGGCTGGCAGTGAACACTATGGTGGAAGTCTGCTTACATGATGTGTCCAGCTATGTGACGTGGGTGAAAGTACGAAACGTGCCTTTTGAGGCGAACGGAGCATGATGTGACGGCGGTGTTTAGCAGCTATGGGAAAATCCACTCAGCAGTGATGGGGGTGTGGCAAAATGGACCTTATGGGGGCTACCTGAAGGATCATTTACGCTGAAAATGACGTTGAGGCAGTCATTCCATCATACGTATTTATGGAGGTCTTCCGAACGCAGGTCTACGTGTACTACTCAGGGCAGCGGAAGACTTGCAGATTAATGTGGTTCTTTTGAACATATGGCGGCCCAATGCTATAAAAAAGCTGGACGGAGGGAACAGGAACCAGTGATCTTACATCAGAGGAATGCTCTGGAGGTGTCGGAGGAAGGGAGTAAGGCCAAACAAGATTCCTTGCCGATGGAGTGACGAAGTGGACAGGGCTGAGGCGACTATGGAAGAAAGTGTAACACTGTCAGTTGATAAGGGACAGACGACATCGACGTCTGATGAGGAGGGTACGGGCAACAGGATGGCTTGCTGGAGGAAGTACTTAGTTCCTTTTTGCATGACGTTGAGAGGGGACAGGTGGATGAAGGGTGTAACCTGGTGCAGGCAACTGTGCAGCAAGATCAGGAGGTTAGGAATACTGTGTGCCTATGTTTAATGGCACAACGTTGTGGCAAGGTCCATAGGGGCAGAAATGGACAGGTGACGAGGTGTGTGGGGGAGGGGAGTTCTCGTAAGAGAAACTGCAGGAACGTATGAGGATGGACGATGTTCTTACTCCAGGAAAAGAAACAGGAGAAAATTTGGAGAAAGGATGTATGTCTTAAGGGGAAATGAGGGAAGGGGTAATGTAGGGTTTTAATGGTTCTAGGGATAATGAAGGGATAGAGGGGGTGAATAAGCAAAAAAAATAATAAAAAAAAAAAAAAAAAAAAAAAAGCTGTCAAGAAAGATGCCATAAGCAAGGACGGTATAGGAGGGTGTGTGCAAGAGGAAGGGTAAACCACCACTTTTAAAATAATTCACGATAGTAACTGTAAATGTAAATGGATTGAGAATGAAGTGAACGGAGTATGGATGGAATGGTTTTTGAGGAGTATAATGTGGATGTTTGCTTTATAAAGAACATAATTATAAGATAGGCTGTGCTTTGGATTAAAGGGTTATAATTGTATGTAAGTGGGTCTGTTTAGGTTAAAAGGGGGAGTGGCAGTGGCTGTGAAGGAAAATAGTCCCTTACGTATTATAATGTGGGGAAGAAGGGGGAGGGTGGGAATGAGGTTGTGGATTTGGTGAGTGGGGAGCATCTAGAGTAAGTTTCATTGGGGTTTATATGCCAGCAGAGATTTAAGCAAAGTAAAAGTGGATTTTGTGAGAGGGACGTTTTAGTGTATTTTTTAAGGGTTTTCCTTCGTAAACTGTAATGGGGGGGACTGGAAATGTGTTCTAAGGGGGGGGGACGTGGAGCCAAGGGGGCGCGGGTTGCGTATTACGGTAGTTACGCAATGTTTTACAGGATTGCAGGGGTGTAAGGGGACGTGGAGGGGAGTGGGGCATGGAGAGTGGATCTACACTTTTGTTAGGAGAAAATTATTCAGCGAGGTTAGTAGGATTTATTAACGGAGGCAGTTAGGGTAGGAGGGTGTACAAAAACAGTGGACGTAGGGTGTTCGGATCATAGGGCAGTTTTGGTAGAACTGGATTGGGAGGGATGGTAAGGTATATTCAAAGTTTCTGGAAGTTAAATGCGAGGTTGGTGAGGAGTGAGGTGGTGAACGCAGAGTTTAGGGACTGGTGGGGACAATTGTGGAGGGAAGGCTGGGGTAGGGAGTATTTTGGATTGGTGGGAAAATAGGGCTAAACTGGTAATCGCGGGGGTTTTATAAATATAAAGGAAGGGAGGAAAGGGGGGACGAGGTGAGTTACGGTTCTACAGAATTATTTGGATCAGCAGCTCATGAGTGTTACGCAAGGATGAGGAGAAGTCTTTTGAAGAAATATCAGGGCTAAGAGGGAGGACTAAGGGACATACATAATGAAAGATTGATGAATTAAGGTAAGGGCAGGTATGGATTGCGTGTATGGCGGGAGGAGATAAACGTGGGTAGTTTGGTAAGAAAGTTTTCGCGTTGACACAGGAGTCCTCTATAATACTTTAGGGGTTAGTGACGATTTGGCAAGGTTATACTAAGGGGCAAATGTTGGTGACAACCGAGGGGATAGTACTTATGCGGGTACTATTGGTTTAAAAGGAAATGGAAAAAAAGGTATGAATTTGGGAGATAGTTAATAAAGAAGAGGAGGGGTGAAGGTCTTGGGGAAAGGTGGGGAGGAAGAGGGGGGATTGGAGGGAAAAATAGTATGAGAAGAAGTGAAAGAGGCTCAGTGTTCAATTAAGTAAGGGGAAAGCAACGGGAATTGATGGGCTTCCAATGATTTTAAAGAGTGCAATGGGAAACCATAAATGTTTTGTTTAGGTTCAGGTATTGAATTGTATGCTGAAGGAAGGGAAAATTGGGAACGTCACAGATGGAGGGTTGTGTCGTGCTTGTAAAGAAAAAAGCGAGGGAGAACATGAGACGATACAGGGCCCATATCTTTAATGTGTACGGATTATAGGATTTTTGCGAAGATTTTAGGGAAACACGGATGGAAGAAGGTAATAGGTGGCTATGGTGCACAAGGGTCAAGTTGGGAATTCCGGAGTCGTAGTATGAGGGTTGGACATAGTGTATTAGGGAATTTTTGCACGGGTTGTAAGGGAGGTGGAATTTTGGGCATTGATTGGGAAATGGTATGACGGTGTGAATAGAGAGTACATGGTTTGACACTTTAAGGTATGGGTTTTGGGGAGGGGAAAGTAAAATGGTGTGAAGAACTTGTATGCAGAAGCTACGATTCAGGTGCAAATTAATGGTTGGTTGGGTAGCGTGTTGAAAATGGAGAAAGGTTTGAGACAAGGGTGTCCTATGTCTCAAATTCTGTTTGCATGTATTGCAAACATCCGTTTTTTGGAATGGTTGAGGAAGCAACAACGTTACAGGAGGGAGGGGTCGCGGGATCACAGAGGTGTTGGGTTCATGTAGATGACACAACATCTGATTCAATTGATGTCGAAGGTTTGCGAAAGGTGGAGAGAGTTAATGGTTTTTTGTGAAGAGGCGTCAGGGCATGGCGTGCAACAGGGCTAAATCGAATATTATTAGTGATAGGAGATGGGTGGGGGGTAGAATGGGGGTGGAGTTTGGATGGGATGTGACTGAACAGCTCGATAATTTGTGGGATTATCTATATGGCAGATGAGCAAGAGCTAGACGGAGGAATTCAGAATTGGTGGGAGAGAAAAGTTGTACAACGGATTAGGAACCTAAGAGCAAGGATGTTACTCTAATGCAAAGGGCATTAATAATAAATTCAGTGGTTTATGTAAAGGTGTGGAACGTGGCAGTGGTGTATCCTTTACGGGAACCAGGAGATAAAGGGAGATTTACAGAGAAGGGTGCTTCGTTGATATATGGGGTTTTGGACGAGCATGGCTATGTAAAGAGGTGGTTATGACGAATGTCGCCGAGGGGGAGTTAGGGATTTGATGCTAGGGCCGAGGGTCAAGGCATGTATGTTAAACAAAAGTACGTAAGGGAGGGGTAAAAGGGGTGAGGGTTGGGAGGGTGATGAGGGATGTACGACGTTGGTGGGGAGGAAAGGACTTGATGGAATGTGAGAATATGCTAAGGGTTATGTTAGTAAAGGTGAGGAAACAAGCTCAAAGTGGGAAGAGTTAGTAGAGATGTGAGGAAACCAGAAGTGATGCCTAATGGGGTGGCGGTTGACCTTGTATGTTTGGGCGTGCGATTTGGCATGATTTCCAGATTCTTTGTTTAATGCCTTGGGTATGGGGGTAGATCACATTCGATTCTCCTAGGTTTGTAATAAAAATGGGATGGTGGGTGTGTGTGCGGGGGTGGGGTGCGGGGGTTGGTGGGTGGGGTTGTGGCAGGGCTGGGGGTTGGTGGGGGGGTGACTTCTCCGGGGGCGGGCTAGGGGGGTCTCTCGCTGTGAGCCGGAGAGTGGGAACGTGGTCTCGTTTCGGTGGATTATATTTTTTCCTTGAGGGCTGCGGGTGGAGGTTGTGGAGGGTGTGGGTGTGGTTTAGCCCGATTGAGAGGTTATTATTTAATTTGCTATCTGGAGGTTCTTTAGCGTCTATAGCAAGGCTTTTGGTATTTGTGTGGTGGGTGTTTGGGTTTGTAAAGGGAAGCGAAAAAAATGCGCGGGACATTGTAGAGGCATCGGAAACAGCTTTTCATGCCGTATATTTTTTTGTTAGGCGAAGTTGTGCGGCGCAAGTACCGCGGTGTGTCCGGCCTGGCTAGAGTCTTAAGTTAAAGGGCGTGGGGGCAAACTGTAGAGAGATCCTGCCGTGCTAACTTTAGAGGTAAGGGGAGGGTTTTCTGTCCTGAGGTAGTAAGAGAGCCATTCTGTAACATTGTGACAGATTTCCTTGTCCTTTATTCCTGGGGACCCTTGAGGAAAAAAAAAGGAAAAAAAAAAAAAGGCCGGGGGGAATTAGGGTTAAGGGGCTATTGCGGAGCGGAATTTAAATCGCACTTTCTTTGGGGTAAAGTTTTAGTTTACCATGTGTTTTAAAGACAAGAGGGGCATGATGACATGTTTAATAAGTAAATGATCTTTGTCGTGAGACAACTACAAGAAGGAACACTCAAAACATTGTTAACACATGATAATAATGTGCTATGTAACATGAGTGTGTATCTTTGTTATTTTTAAAAGTTTGTTTAGTTTCTCTGTGGTAAGGTGTGGAAATGGCTATTTTTGTCACCTTTATTTATATTGTAATTTGAGCTGTTTGTATTATGTCTTTGTGTATAAAGTTTAATATACAATACTAATAAGTGTGCAACGAATTGGATTATATGAGAAATGTCTTTGTATATAAAGTTTCATATATAATGTAAATAAGTGTGACATTCTTAGGATAATATTACCTTTTATGATTATAAAATTTCTGGCTGTATTTTATGGTATAATAAACCCAAACCCGTATGTTCAGGTGTGGGCTTGTTTTAGTTACATGTATGTTGGGGTGTGCTGGTTTGGGCACTTTGGAGAGGGAATTAAGCATTTACAGTTGAACGTGTTTTTCTTATGTAGAAGTTTAGTGCTGGGAAAGGAATGTGAAGTTGTTTGTTTTTATTATTTAATGGATTATGTTTCTTTGTTTATGTAACCTAAATATAGCACAAATGTATGATGTGTATTGTGTTTTTTAAATAAAATAAAAAAAAAAAAATTCTTAGATTGGGAATTAAATTTTGGATGTATACAAGGAGAAACATACAGCGCTGGGTGTATGAATCCCGTGTTCAGGAAGATGTTAAAAACACCGTGAAGAAACGACTCATTCAAAGGGTTCAAGCTCAGCTTCGAAGCTTCGAAGCTTCGAAGCTTCGAAGCTGAGCTTGAAGAAGCTTATTGTCCCTCACTGTGGTGTAGCAGCTACAACAGGACGGTCGCCTCACTACACTCTCCTACCTACAGGTAAAAATACACTGAAATGTATATATCCTTCAGTTTATATACACCCAGAGATGTGTATTTGTGTATACACACATCTGTGTGTAACTAGGTGTATATGCTTTAATTTATATTTCAGGTATGAGGTTTTATACATTGTGTACACCCCTCAGTGTTTTATACAGAGACATTTCATCTCTGTGTATATACTGGGGTATATCCGTGTAATATAACATGTTTATAAATACTCTGACCCTGTGGATCCTAAGATTTAGCGCCCCTCAAATTCAGTACTGAATGCGCTATTATTATCGATGTTTATATCGTAAAACATTATAACTAATGGTAGTAAGATAGTGAATTTTTATAAGTGATTGTAAATTCATAGTGTTTATTGCGGGAGTGTTACTGCGGGATGTTATTGCGGAGTGTTATTGCGGGAGTTTATTGCGGGAGTGTTATTGCGGGAGTGTTATTGCGGGAGGTTTTGCGGGAGTGTTTATTGCGGGAGTGTTATTGCGGGAGTGTTATTGCGGGAGTGTTATTGCGGGAGTGTTATTGCGCGGGAGTGTTATTGCGGGAGTGTTATTGCGCGGGAGTGTTATTGCGGGAGTGTTATTGCGGGAGTGTTATTGCGGGAGTGTTATTGCGGGAGTGTTATTGCGGGAGTGTTATTGCCCGGGGGTGTTTTTTGCGGGAGTGTTATTGCGCGGGAGTGTTATTGCGGGGGGTGTTATTGCGCGGGGAGTGTTATTGCGGAAGTGTTATTGCGGGAGTGTTATTGCGCGGGAGTGTTATTGCGCGGGAGTGTTATTGCGCGGGAGTTTTTACCGCGGGGAGTGTTAAACGCGGGAGTGTTACCGCGGGGAGTGTTACCGCGGGAGTGTTACCGCGGGAGTGTTACCGCGGGAGTGTTACCGCGGGAGTGTTACCGCGGGAGTGTTACCGCGGGAGTGTTACCGCGGGAGTGTTACCGCGGGAGTGTTACCGCGGGAGTGTTACCGTGGGAGTGTTACCGTGGGAGTGTTCTCAGGAAACAACAAATTAACATTGCCTCAAAACTGTTGAGGATAGAACAGGTGGCTCCAGCACCAGCTGGATACCCCAGCACCAAACCCGGATAAAAAAAGCACTAGCAGGCTACCCCAGCACTACAGGCTACCCCAGCACTAGCAGGCTACCCCAGCACTTAGCAGGCTACCCCAGCACTAGCAGGCTACCACAGCATAAACAGGCTACCCCCGCACTAGCAGGCTAACCACAGCACTAGCAGGCTACCCCAGCACTAGCAGGCTACCCCAGCACTAGCAGGCTACCCCAGCACTAGCAGGCTACCCCAGCACTAGCAGGCTACCACAGCACTAGCAGGCTACCCCAGCACTAGCAGGCTACCACAGCACTAGCAGGCTACCACAGCACTAGCAGGCTACCCCAGCACCAGCTTGCTACAGCATCAGCAGCTGACTACCCCAGCGCTAGCAAGCTACTCAAGCACCAGCTGACTACCCCAGCACCAGCTGGCTACCCTAGCATCAGCTGGCTACCCTAGCACCAGCTGGCTACCTCAGCACCAGCAAGCTACCCCAGCACCAGCTGAATACCCAAGCACCAGCTGACTGCCCCAGCACCATCTGATTACCGCAGCACCGGCTAGCTACATCAGAACCAGCTGACTACTCCAGCACCAGCTGATTACCCAAGCACCAGCTGACTACCGCAGCACCGGCTAGCTACCTCAGCACCAGCTGACTACTCCAGCACCAGCTGGATACCCCAGCACCACCTGGATACAAAAGCACTAGCAGGCTACCCCAGCACTAGCAGGCTACCCCAGCACCAGCTTGCTACCGCATCACCAGCTGACTACCCCAGCGCTAGCAAGCTACCCAAGCACCAGCTGACTACCCTAGCACCAGCTGGCTACCCTAGCACCAGCTGGCTACCTCAGCACCAGCTAGCTACCCCAGCACCAGCTGAATACCCAAGCACCAGCTGACTACCCCAGCACCATCTGATTACCGCAGCACCGGCTAGCTACATCAGAACCAGCTGACTACTCCAGCACCAGCTGATTACCCAAGCACCAGCTGATTACCCAAGCACCAGCTGACTACCGCAGCACCGGCTAGCTACATCAGAACCAGCTGACTACTCCAGCACCAGCTGATTATCCAAGCACCAGCTAGCTACCCCAGCTCCAGCTGTCTACCCCAGCACCAGCTGACTACCCCTGCGCCAGCTGGCTACTCCAGCGCCAACTGGATACCTAAGCACCAGCTGGCTTTCCGCAAACAAAGCTGTCTACCACAGCACCAGCTGGTCTACCCCAGCACCGACTGACTACTCCAGACACACAGCTGATTACCCAAGCACCAGCTAGCTACCCCAGCACCAACTGGGTACCCCAACCAAACTAGCCACTCAGCACCAGCTGCCTACCCCAGCACCACTGCCCACCCCCGCAGCAGCTGGCTACAGTCCATCCGGGCACCATCTGCCATCATCACAGGTCAGTTTTAGTTCAACGGTTGATTATCTCACTTCCACTGTGTGAGTGTGTGTGAGTGTGTGTGGTGTGTGTGTGTGTGTGTGAGTGTGAGTGTGTGTGTGTATGTGAGTGTGTGTTTTGTGTGGTGGTGAGTGTGTGAGAGTGTTTTGAGTGTGTGTGTGTGTGTGTGTGTGTGTGTGTGTGTGTGGTGTGTGTGTGTTTTGGTGTGTGGTGTGTGATTGTGTGTGTGAGAGTGTGTGAGAGTGTGTGTGATTGTGTGTGATTGTGTGTGATTGTGTTGTGTGAGTGTGTGTGAGTGTTTTGTGTGTGTGTGTGTGTGTGTGAGTGTGGTGGGTGTGTGTGTGGTGTGTGGGGGATGTGTGTGAGTGTGTGTGAGTGTGTGGGGTGTGTGAGTGTGTGTGAGTGTGTGTGTGTGTGAGAGTGGTTTTGTGTGAGTGTGTGTGAGTGTGTGTGTGTGTGAGTGTGTGTGTGTGTGTACTCACCTAGTTGTACTCACCTATTGGGTTGCGGGGTCGGTCGAGCTCCCCGGCCCCGGGTCTTCCTATCGCTACTAGGCACTTCCCTTGCATTTTCTCAAATTTTTCTTCACGGCTTGGCTAGGGGGGGTTCCCAAACGGTGCCGCAAAATCCAATATGGGCCTAACATACACGTGAAACGGGTCCTGAATGATTCCTTATTAAGTTTGTGGGAAATGCTGTTCGGGAGGTTTCCCTGGGCCCCATATCGCACAGTTTTTTGGTTGATGTGCCTTCAGGAGATGTCCGGTGTTAATTTTACCCCAAGATTTTTTTTTCCTTGAGGGGAGGTTTGTATCTCTGCCCCCCTAGACTGAACTCCGTCTGGGGCCCTTTCTTTCCCCCTTCCCCCAATCTTAAATGACTTTGCACTTGGGGGGTTTGAACCCCCGGGACCAATTGCGGGACCAGGTTGCAGCCTGTCCAGATCCCTTTAGTTTGGCCTGGTTTTTCGATCGAGTGTATTCTTCTCATAAACTTCACGTTATCTGCAAACAGGACACCTCAGAGTCTTTTCCCCTTCCGTCATTCGTTCACAAATACCAAAAAACAGCACGGGCCCTAGGACGCCCCCTGCGGGACCCCGCGGGTTCACAGGTGCCCATTTTCTGACACCTCGCCACTTTCCCAAATAAACTCGCTGCTGTCTTCCTACAATTTCCCTGATCCATTTAGGGCCTTCCCTTTTTTATCCCTGCATGGTCCTCTCCAGTTTTTGCACCAAATCTCTTGTGTGGAACTGTGTTCAAACGCCTTCTTGCAGTCAAGAAAATGCAATCCAACCCCCCCCTCTCTCTCTTGTCTTACTGCTTCACCATGTCATAAGAACGCTCATAGGTTTGGTGACACAGATTCCCGTCCCTGAAACCATGTTGGCTGCTGTTGATGAGGTATCATTCCTTTCTAGGTGTTCCACCACTCTTCTCCTGCTAATCTTCTCCATGATTTTGGCATACTATACATGTCAGTGACACTTGGTCTGTAGTTTAATGCTTGCATGTCTGTCTCATTTTTTAAAGATTGGTCTTACATTTGCCTGTCTTCCATGCCTCAAGGCAATCTCCTGTTTTCGATATATGTATTGAATATGTTGTTATGGGTAGCACCAAGCGCGCGCTCCCTACTCCAATACCCATGGAAGATGTATCTGCCCCAGTGCCTTTGAGGTATCGAACTCACTCAAAGCCTCTTCCTTCTTCCTCGGATGTGTGCACTGGTCCAGCACTTTGTGGTTTCCCCACCTCTCCGTCTTTCTGGAGTCCCTTCTTCTGTCTCCCTGGAACACTTCTTTGAATCTTTCTTTTGTTTTGAGTTCTTCACATACTTCAGTCATTTAGTTGTGTCTCTCCTTCCTTCCTTAGCCTGATTACTACCTGGTCCTTGACTTCTGTTTTTCCTCCTGATGTGCTGTAACAACTTTTTCGGTCAAGAATTGCTTTCGCTGCTAGTCCATTTATCAATATTGTCTATTGGCCTCGCCTTCTTATCTGTGCATATTCGATCTGGCTCTACGACCTGTTCTCCATAATTCTCCTGGGTCCTTTGCCTCTATATTTCTTCCTTTCCCTAGTCACCTTTTTTTGCCTCCAGCACTTTGGGTAAACCATGGCACATCCTGGCTTGTTCATTAATCCTGGTTACCCTTGGGTACAAACCTCTCCTCGCCTCCTTCATTTGTTGCTACATATTCCATCATCCTCATTAAAAACTGGCTTCCCGCCAGTTCTCTGTCCCACTGAACCCCGTTCAGGTAGTTCCTCATCATGTGTAGTCCCCGTTCTTGTAGTTTGGCTTCATTCGTCCGGCCTTCCTGACTCTCCCTCCACTTGTAGGCTCTACTGTGATTCGAAGCTTAAAACCACTTGGTCCACTGGCCCCAAGGAGTCCTTCAGATGTGTGTCCTCGATACTGCACTACTGAAGGTGAATACTAAGTCCACCTTTGCTGGTTCATCCCACCTCGCTCCTCTTGTAGTGTCCCTTTACGGGTTGGTACATGATGTTCTCCAGTACCACCTCCATCTCTAGCCCTCCATGTATCTTGGCCCCCATTGTGGGTCCAAGTTCCTCCCAATCGCTCTCCTTGTGGTTAAAGCACCATGAATCCAGGAGCTTGCCTGCATGCAGAGCTCTCTGGCCACTCAGCCAGGGTGTCAACCATCGCTCATATTGCTCTCGTCGTACACTTGCCTTGGCCTCCTGCTTTTTCAGGGTGGGTTTACATCACGCTATTACTCACCTTGGGGACTCTCCTGAGTGAAGTGTCCCACTATTAAACACTTTCTTCTCCGCGACTCCTCTCTCCAAGCTCATCAAAATTCCAGCGATTTTATTGATCTGCAACGCCACGCCTCCACCCCCCTGTCCCCTCTGTCCTTTCCTCAGATTTGGTATCTCCCGTTGGAAAATGGCATCTTTATCAATAACCTGTAAGCTTGGTTTCTGTAGAGACGATGATGTCCGGTTTATGCTTTCTTTGACTCTTTCATGCCACTCCTCCCACATATTTTTTGTTTTATTCCATCAGCGTTTGTGTACCATACCATCATTTCCTTTCCAACACTTGTGGTTTGGGGGGGCCTGTGAGGGTTGGAGACCTGGTGGCATACTGTTGGAATTCTTATAGCTTGGTGTTGGGTGGAGGGCTCAGGTATTGGATTGTATGTGTGTTGGATGGTGTGAAATAGGTTGTATTTCCTGAAGTAGTTGTGTGTGTGCTTGCCCTTGCTGTTCCTGTGGCCTGCTCTGACCTTGCCTCTGCTGGTTCCCATCCTTGTCTTTTTCCCTAGCTCCTTTCGTTTTTTTTGTTTCTTTTTGTCCTCGTCCCTCAGCTGCTGTCGTTCTTGATTTTGTTCTGTCTCTGTCTAGGAACACCCTCTTGTACTCTTCCGAGTATTTCAATCGTGGTTTTCCTTTCTGGAGGATCCTGATTCTGCACTGTGTCCGTCTGAGAATCAGCTTTGATTGGTCGGTTTCTCCCCCGTCGAAACCCCCCTATTCCTCCTCTGAAAAACATTTACAATCCTTCTCGTCCATCTCTTCCACCTATTCCGGGATGATTTTCTCAATCTTCCTTGCTTTTCTTCCTGCAGCATTTCAGTGTGTGTTCTTTCCTCACCTCTCCTAAGCCCATGGATAAACACGATTTGCCCTTTCTTCCTCCCATTGCTCAACCCTCTGTGACTCTGGTCCTCATTGTAATGTGGTCTTTTCTTCCCTTGTCTTTCCAGTGGCTCTTGCAAGCCTTGTTGTGCCTCAGACCAGCATTCGACCTATCACCCTCTCCATCTCAACCATCTGATCTTCCCTTTTCACTCCTTTTTCCTCCTTGGCAGATTGATGTTTTGAACCCCTCCCACCCTTAGCATAATTCAAAAATTCCTTCCTTCCTGTTCGGCGGCCCTCGCAGCTTCCAATGCTGTGTCTTCTCTGGTCACTGCCCCTGTACACGCTTCCAGCCCCCCTATTTAATCCACTTCTTGGTACCCTTATCTTGGCTACTGCAGTTTTCGACTTGGCCACCCAATCTTTGTCTCCTTCTCCAACCTCCTTTGTCCAATTTTCACAGAGAGCTCTTGCTCTCCCATTTTTTCATGAAAGCTCTCCTAATTTTCTCCCCACTCTTGATCCATCCTTTTCCACTGCTCCTCCATCCACTCCTCCCTACCAGAAACATATCCATCTGATCCTTGGTTCCTGCGAGTCCCCACCATTTTTTTTTTGTGAGAGAAGAGAAAGGAAAGGTAGAGGGGAGAGAGAGTGAAGGCAGAAGTAGTAAGGGGAGAGTTAGAAGGAAAATGGGGAAGAGAGAGCAGCAAGAAGAGAGAAGAGCAAGAGAGAGAGAGAGCAAGAGAAGAGAGAGCGAGAGAGAGCAAGAGCGAGAAGTGGTTTCCCGGGTAGAGGCCCCAAAGGGGCAAGGAAAAGGAAGAGTGGGGAGAAGCGGGAAACCAAAGATTAACGAGGAGGGCAAAAGGGGGCCCCCAAAAAATTGTGCTGTGTTTGTGTGTTGGTTTTTGTTTGATGGTTTGGGTTTTTGGTTGTTTTTGTGGTGTGTGTGGGTTGTAGTTATTGGTTGTGTGATTGTTTTTGGGGTTAATTTGGGGGTTTTTTTGGGGGGGTTTTTTTCCCTTTTTATCACTATTGCAAGGTCGAGCCACCCTGGGCCCCCTGGGGCAACAGGTCCCCTTGCTAACTTTCATACCTATCTTCTTGTATGGTTTCCTCCAACCCACTTGCATTCCCCCTGATTGGAAAACTTCCCAATTCTCTGTACTCTTGAGGCTTAATCCAATTTTGATCCCGGTCTCCCCCCTCTCTTGGTTTTCTTCTGTTTATTTTTTATAAAACCGGGTTTTTGCCAGGATTTCCCCCCTAATCCTTGGTTATTTAACCCTTTTCCCCCCCTTCCCCACCTTTCCCCCCTTTATACTTTCCCCAAATTTTCAAATTAAATTTTTTTACGGTTAAGTTTTTGTCCGTCTCCTTTTTAAAAATGGGATCTACATTTGGCCGTCTTCATACCTCGGGCAGTTTGCCAGTTTCCAGGGGACGTGTTGAAGATTGTGTAGTTGCAGCACAAAATCTAGCTCCCTCTCTAAGGAAACATGGGGAGATGTTGTCCGGTCCCATAACTTGAGGTATCGATTGGTCCCTTAGCAGTTTCTTCAATTCCTCCTATTCTGTATGTATTGTCGTCCAACACTTGTTGGTGTATTCCTATGCTGGTGTCACCATCTGGTCTATCCCCCAGAGTCCTTACTGTTCTATGTAAATACTTCCTTAAATCTCGTGTTGAGCTCTCAATTACATTTGATCGTTGTGAGTTCTTCCACCTTCTTTCCTCAGCCTTACACCTGGTCTTGGGATGTTGTCTTCCTCCTAATGTGGCTATACAGCAGTTTCGGGTCAGATTTGACTTTCGATGCTATGTCGTTTTCTACTGTCGCTGGGCCTCCCTCCTTATATGTGCATATCGTTTCTGGCCTCTTCTACTAATCTCCTTGTTCTTACTGGGGTCCTATGCCTCCTGTACCTTTTCCATTCTCTGATGCACTTAGTTTTGCCTCGCTCTCCTTCGGGTAAACCAAGGGACTCGTTTTGGTCTTCCTATTATTTCTGCCTTCCCTTGGGTACAAAACTTTCCTCTGCCTCCTAGCCTTTGTTGTCCACATATTTCCATCATTTCGTTTTAATGATTTTCCTACCATTCTCGTCCCACTGAACCTCCTGCAGGAAAGTTTCCATACCTGTGTAGTACCCCTCCCTTTTTAGTTTGGCCTGTCCCCTTCCAGTACCTGTACCTTCTCCACTAGTAATCTTACTATATAGTCAAAACTCAGAACCACGTTAACGCTAGCTCCAAGGGGCCTCTGGTAAGTGATGTCCTCAATGTCTGAATGCTTGGGTGTAACACATGATCCAGTCATGAGGCTATCCTCCCTCTCTCTTTTTTTTTCTGGTTGTGTTACTGACATGTTGATGCATGAGGTTTTTCAAGTACCACTCCATCATCTTGGCTTCTCCATGTTTCCGGGACCCCCCATGTGTGAACTCCAGTTTTCCCAGTCGATTCCCTGTGGTTGAAATCGCCCCTTACCAGTAACTTTGCTTTCTGCACGATGGCTCTTTTGCCACCTCAGCCAGTGTGTCCACCATCACCTGTTGCTTTCTTCTTACTCCTCTCTTGGCTCTGCGTTCTGTTGTGGGTTATACATCACTCCAATGACTACTTTATGTTACTCGGGGGGGGACTGTATTTACCTACAATGATAGTCTCTTTCTCAAATTCATGTCCATGCTATCCATTTCCTCAAATCCCATAGGTGTTTTATGAGCAGGCACCCTCCTTCCCCTCTACTTCTTTCTTCCTTGCCTCAGGATATGAAATCCTGTTGGGGAAGACTGTGTCTGTTATTGTCTCAGCGAGTTTTGTTTTCTGGGATGCTAATGATGTCTGGGGATTTTCACTGATTTTTCGTTCCAAACCTCATGTTTCTTCGTTATTCCATCCGGCGTTTGTGTACCAAACCTTCAGTTTCTTTACTTCCTTCCGCGTTTGTGTACCATACCTTCAGTTTCTTTTCTATCATTGTGGTCATGCAAGAAAAATGGGGTTGGGGAGCGAGAAGCCTTGGTGGGGGCCTATATGTGGCTGTGGTTGTAGGTGTGGTTTGTGTTGATGGAGGTGTGTCGAATGCCATAAGGGAAAGCTGTTGGGGTGAGGTTTGTGGATATGGGGGTTGGTGGCAGATAACAGTGAAGTGGGTTGTAGTATAGTTGCTCAGTTGCGTTGGGAAATGTCGCGGTTGGAGTCTTTTGGTGGGGATCTGTTGGGGGTGTGTTTGCCCTTTCTACTGAGTCTGGGTCCTGCTCATTTTCGTTGCTTCTCGTTCCTCCTTGCGTTTCTGTACCCTCTCTCTCAGTGTAGTCCTTTCTTCTTGTGTTTGTCGCGGTCGAAGTCTACTCTCCGGGTACCACTTCTTTGTCCTCAGTCTAGCTTTCTCTTTAAGAATCTGGTTCGAACTGATTTTCTTGAAAGTTACTTGGACCCCAGGCGTATCCTTCCATCGCAAACCACCAATTCTCTGAAAATTTGAACCTGGGTATATTCGCCCTCCCTATTGTTTTCATGATGCCTTCAATCATTTTTTTTCTCCGGTTTTTATTTCTTTCACAAGTTGTCCTCCCTTGGCTTCTTGGAGCCGTACACAAAAAACATGACCTCGCCTTTCATCCTCCCACTGGAGTCACCAGCTGCTTTCTCTGAGGCATTTTATTTACTTCCATTGAATGTTCTTGCCTCAGTCCCTGTCATATCTGAAACTTATATTCTCATGAACTGTCTTTCTGACCAGCTGTCCCTTGTTTGCAGTTGGCGGTTAGGAATATCTGCAATAGCCATACCTTCATTGTCTTCGGACATGTCGTATGTCTTAGTGTGGCTCATCGTCTTTTTCCCTGGACCCACGTGGGTTTTCGTCTGATAGGGCCTTCGTGTAGGGCATGTCTCCGTTGTTGCTTACCGCCCCCTGTCTGCGCTGATTTGAATTTCCTGATGTCACATCTGAATTGTTATTTGTCTCTCTATCTGTTTCAGGCTTTGCAGTTTCTCTTCTAAGCAACTGTTTCTAGCTTCTGTGCTAAGACCTGTACTTCCACACTTCTGCACTTTCAGCTATTCCTGCTCCACCATTTTCTTTACAAGCTCTTTTTTCTATATCTTCCTTTCCCCACTCTTCCTCCTTTTTGGGAGCTCTAACTCCCAGTCTTTCTCCTGGTTCGTTCTACCAGCATCCTTGGTTTTTCCGTCTCTAAGGCCACCATTTTAAAAAAATTTATTAAATCTTCCACGACGTGCAGGACTGATGAGTGCCTGAGGGAGAGTGGTTTTGTTATCTCTTAAATTACGACTTAGTGCGTAGATCGTCGCTCTAAAGTTAAGTAATGCGTTATAGGACTTATAGTTATTAGATATTGGGGATCTGTTCAAATCCCACGTGGTGTATATGAGATGCAAATAGATTTTTTGGGCTTCGAAATTGAAATGATGTTATGTTTAACGAGTTTTGCTATGGAGCGAAAGATGAGCGGAGTTGATCAAGGGTGTCTATGTGGGGAAATTCACTGTTCGCGATAACAGGCGAGAAGGATGCGAACTCAAAATATATGAAGAGGGGAGTAGTAGATAGTGTTAAGGGAGGGAGAGAGCAGAGGTAGAGAGATAGGGGGAGAGGAGGAAGAGCCGAGAGGAAGATGAGAGAGTGAAGAGAGGAGGGAGTAAGAGAGAGCGGGCGAGAGAGGGAGGGAGAGAGCGTAGACGCGAGAGGGAGCGTAGAGAGGGATAGAGATAGGGAGAGAGAGAGGGGAGATAGAGTAGGGAGGAAGAGAGAGCAGAGAGAGGAGAGAGAGAGGGAGAGAGAGAGGGAGAGAGAGCGGGAGAGGGAGAGAGAGAATGGGTGGAGAGAGCGAGGGAGGGGAGGAGAGAGGGAGAGAGAGAGGGAGAGAGAGAGGGAAGAGGGAGAGGAGAAGAGAGAGAGGGAGAGAGAGAGTCAGAGAGGGAGAGAGGAGAGAGGAAAGAGAGGAGAGAGGAAGAGAGAGAGACGAGAGGAAGAGAGTGAGTGGAAGAGAAGACCAGAGGAAGAGAGTGAGAGGAGGAAGAGAGAGAGGAGAGAGAGGAGAGAGAGAGTAGGGAAAAAAGGCTAAGAGAGAGAAGATACGCGAGGGAAGGAAAAGATAGGAGGAAGTGAAGGCAAGAGCGGGAAGGGGAAAGGTGTGTTGGGGGGGTGAGGGGACGCGGTCAAATTCAAGGATCTGCAGTGTGTAACTCAACTAGTTGTGGGTTACAGGGGTCGGAGGACTCAGCTCTGGCCCCGAGTGTATGTGTGCGACGCATGTATGCGTTTTGTGTGTGTGTAGTGTGAGTAAGGAGGTACAATGTGTGTGTGTGTTGTGTTGTGTGTGGTGTTATGTTGTGTGGTGTGTGTGTGTGCGTGTGCCTGTTCTGTGTGTGTGCGTGTGTGTGATGCAGAGGAGGTATATAAATTGTACTTACCTTAACTGTAGTCACCTAATTGTGGTTTTGCAGGGGTCGAGACTCAGCTCCTGGCCCTCTCTTCAATGAGTGCTACTAGGTCCTCTCTCTCCTGGTCCCATGAGCATTATTCATACTTCGTCTTAAAGCTATTGTAGGGTTCCTGCCTTCCACTAAAATCACTTGCTAGGCTATTCCACTTACTGGCAACTCTGAGGCTGAAGAAATATTCCTAACATCCCTGAGACTCGTCTGAGTCTTCAGCTTCCATGTTACCCCTTATTTCTGTGTCCTATTCTGGAACATTTTGTCTTTGTCCACCTTGTCTATTCCACGCAGCATTTTCTATGTCGTTATCATGTCTCCCCTGACCCTCCTGTCCTCCATTGTCGTCAGACCTATTTCCCTCAACTATTCTTCGTAGGACATTCCCCTGAGCTCTGGAACTAGCCTTGTTGCAAGCCTTTGCACTTTCTCTAATTTCTGACGTGTTTAACCAGGTGTGTAGGTTCAAACTGGTGTTGCGTACCTCCAGTATGTGCCAGACGTACACAGTGTATAAAGTCTTGAACGATTCTTTACTGAGGTACCGGAACGCTATTCTCAAGTTTGTGTGTTAGTTACCATTTTGTCCTAGGCACATGTCGATTAGACACTAGGCCTGTAGTATATGCGTTTCCTATGTGTGTGTGTGTGTGTGTGTGTGTGTATGTCGTGTGTGTGTGTGTGTGTGTGTACTAGCCTAACTGTACTCGACTAATTGTGGTTGGAGGGGTTTCGAGGGACTCAGCTCCTGGCCCGCCTCTTCACTGATCAACTACTAGGTCCTCTCCTTTCTGTTCCTGAGCTTTTGTCATACCTTGTCTTAAGTATGTATGATTCCTGCCTTCACTACATCACTTAGCTAGGCTATTCCACTTCCTGAAAACGACTCTGACTGAAGAAATATATGTGAGTGTGTGTGTGGTGTGTGGTGTGTGTGTGTTGTGTGTGTGTACTCACCTAATGTGGTTGACAGGGGTCGATGACTCAGCTCCAGGCCCCGACCCTCTTCATGATCGCTACTGGTTCCTCTCTCCTCTCTGCTTCCTGAGCTTTGTATACCTCTTCTTAAAAACTATGTATGGTTCCTGCTCCACTACTTCACTTGCTAGGCTATTCCATCATGCTTGACAAACTCTATGACTGAAGAAATACTTACTAACGTCCTGTGACTCTTCTGTGTCTTCAGCTTCCAGTTGTGACCCTTGTCCTGTTGTCCCCTCATCTGGAAAAACATCCTATCTCTGTTCCACCTTGTCTATTACACGCGTATCTTGTATGTCGTTTATCATGTCTCCCATGACCCTTCTGCCACAGTGTCGTCCTCAGTCCGGATTTCCCCTTACCTTTTCCTCGTACGACATCCCTAGAGCTCTGGGAGTAGCCTTGTTGCTAACTTTGTACTTTTCTCTAACTTCTAGACGTGCTTGACATGTGTTGTGGGTTCCAGGGACTGTCTGCTGCATACTCCAGTATGGGGCCTAACATACACAGTGTACAGGGTTTGACGGATTCCTTATTAAGGTTCGGAACGCTATTCTATGTTTGCCAGGCGCCCGCCGTATGCTGCAGCGGTTATTTCGTTGATGTGTGCTCCGGTGATGATGCTCGGTGTTTATGGTCACACCAAGTCTTTCTCCTTGTGTGAGGTCTGTAGTCTGTCCACTAGCTAAACTCTGTCTGCGGTCTTCTCTTGCCCTCCCCAATCTTCACGAATTTTGCATTTGGCTGGATTGAATTCGAGAAGCAGTTGCTGGACCAAATGTCCAGCTAGTGTGTGTGTGTGTGTCTGTGTGTGTGTGTGTGTGTGTGTGTGTGTGTGTGCGTGTGTATGTGTGTGTGTGTGTGTGCGTGTGTATGTGTGTGTGTGTGTGAGTGGTGTGTATATGTGTGTGTGTTGATTTTAGGTGTGTGTTGTGTGTAGGTGAGTGTGTGTGTAGGTGTGTGTGTGTAGGATGTTGGTGTGTGTGTAGGTGTGTGTGTGTTGTGTAGGTGTGTGAGTAGGTGTGTGCTTGGTGAGTAGGTGTGAGTGTGTAGGTGTGTGTGTAGGTGTGTGTGTGTGTTGTGTGTCGTGGTGCGCGCGTGTGTGTGAGAGGAGGTATTATCGTGTACTCACCAAATTTGTACTCGCTATTGTGGTTTTGCAGGGGTATGATACTAGCTCCTGGCCCCGCCTCTTTAATGACGTACTGGGTCCTCCTCTCCCTGCACCTGAGCTTTATCATACTTGTCTTAAAAACTGTGTGTGTGTGTGTGTGTGTGAGGTGGTATTAGTGTGTCGTATAACCGTCTGTGTGTTTGAGAAGGTTGTAACGTGTTTGATTAGGGTATCGCGTGTGTGTGCGGAGGGACAACGCGTGTGTGTTGAGGAGGTATAAACGTGTATATGGGGAAAGGTATAACGTGTGTTTGAGGGAGGGATAGCGTGTTGTGACGAGGGATAGCGTTGATGTATGTGACGAGGGATAGCGTGTATGTGACGAGGGATAACGCGTAGTGCCAGGAGGTATAGTGTGCGGGAGAGGTGGGTAGGTTTAAACTGAGATCTGCCTGATGTAGGCTGAATGGTATAATAGACATATAATACATGTAATTGGGATACATGGCCTGGTATAACAAGGAGTTTAATACTGGACCTGGAAGACAATGGATGGTATACATGGACCTGGAATGTATTGACCTGGAATACATTGGACTTGACATACATGGACGAGGAATACATGACTGGTATGCATGGACCTGAATGCATAGATATGGAATACTTGCATATAGGGGGTACATGGACCTGGAGTACATGGTCCATGTATACTAGGACTGGTTAATAACAAAAGGCACAAATACCGTGACTGGAACGATACACAAACTAAACCCTGCAATTAAAAGAGATGAAGCTTCGACGAGTTTCGGTTCCGACTTGGGGCCATGACAAAAGTCAAGTTTCGGTCAAGGTTCGGACCGAAACGTCGTCGTTAAGCTTCCCTCTCTTTTATGTGCGGGTTGGTTATTTGTGTATCTAGACCAGGTTTCATGGATTGGAAATATACGCGCTGGCATAAATGGACGTAGTATACATTGGACTGGAATACATGGCCCTTCTATACATGGATCTGGAATACTGGACAAAGAAATAAGGTGGACTGTTATACGTGGGGTGGTACATGAACCTGAATACATGGGTTGTTATACATGGACTTGTTACACATGGGCGTGGTATACATAGCTGGGAAAACATGGACCTGTTATATATTGATCTGGAAATACTTTGTCCTGGAATAAAGGGCTGGAATACAAGGAGCTGAATACAAGGATCTGGAATATGTGGACCTGGAATAATAGACCTATTATACATGGGCGTGGTTTACATTGGGACCTGGATGCATTGACCTGGTTTACATGGACCTGGGAAAACATGGACTTGGTTTATACATGGATATGGATACTTGGATAGGACTTACATGGACTGGTATACTGGTCTAGAATTCATGGATTCTTGAATACATGAACCTAGAATACATGGATCTTGAATAAATGACTGGCATACATGGACCTGGTATACTGATTGGATACAATGATCTGGAATGCAAAGGACTGGAATGCAAGGACTGGAAAGCAAGGACCTGGAATACAAGGACTTGAATACAAGGACATGGCAATACACGGATTTCGAATAATGGTCCTGGGAATACAAGGACCGGGGAATACATGAGCCTGGAATACTTGGATCTGGAAAACAGGACCTGGTATGCATGGATATGGAATACATGGACTGGACCACAAGGACTTGGATAGACTGGGACACAATGACTGGATACAAGGATCTGGAATATAAGGATCTGGTTATTAATGGATCAGGAATATATGGACCTGGATTACAAGGGATGGGAGTCCAAGGACCAGGAACACATGGACTGGTATTACATGGATCTGTAATACATTTAAATCTGGGAATCATGCTCCTGGTTACATGGCTGGAATACACGGAAGGTTAATGGGATCTGAAATAGCGGATCTGGTATACATGGATCTGGAATACATTGTACTGGAAACACATGGACATGGTTACGTGGAGCTGGAATACAGATCTGGAATACATTGACCTGGAATACATGGGTGGACCTGGAATACTATACATGGGCCTGGTATACTTGGATCTGCTTACTTAGACTAGAATACATGAAACTGAATACTGGAACTGTTATGCACGGGTGTAGGTATACATGACTAGGTATATCATGGACTGGAACGACAGGAACGTTGTATCACATGATCTGGAATACATGGACTGTTATGCAATGTAGGGCCGTGGTATAATGGACTAGATTTACATGGAGCTGTTACACATGGGGTGTTATACATGGACTGAAAATACATGAACCTGTATACATGGACCTGGAATACAGGGGCGTGGAATACTTGGATATCTGGAATACAAAAAACCTGGAATACATGGACCTGGTATACATGGACTGAATACTTGGACATGGTAAACATGTACTGGAATACATTGGGCCTGGTATACATGAATTGGAATACATGGGCAGGAATACATGAATAGGAATACAATGGACCTGGAATACTTGAATTGGAAACCTGAACTGGAATACAAGGACCTGGAATACATGGGGGGTGGGGTACCTGGTATTTTATGGACTGGAATACATGGACGTGGAATCAAGGACCTGGAAACAATGGGCCGGGAACACAATCTGGAATACTTCCTGGATTACATTTACCTGGAATAATGGACTGGTTACACATGGACCTGGTACACATGGACCCTGGTATACATGGATGGCAATACATGGTCCTGGCAATACATGGAACTGGGTACACATTGGAGAATACATAGACCTGGTATACATGGACCTGGGAGGAGTGTATTAACACGAGTGTTTTACTATACAGTAGGTGAGCTTCACAGATCGTCCAGGGAGAGATGACAGCATCACAAGGTTAAGTTGATGTTTTAAGTTGTAATGTTGAAGTTACCCCGGATATGTTAGGTAATGTTACGCGAAGATGAGGCTTCTTTGTTAAATAATATTGATTCATTCAAATATTACATTGCGATTAATACAATAAAACCAAAAGTAAATCAGCTTTATAATATTAAATATTCATTTTCATTCTTTTTCTATTTACATTATGTATATATTTATATGGACGCATTATTTTGGGTAAGGAAATGTTAAAATGTTTGGACCATGGATAACGACCCCAATTAGTTTGTGTGGCGTCACTCTGTACTTACCCACCTGACCGTCAGGTGTGAGCGGTTGGGTTAGGCAGTTTATACACCCTATCTGGTTCTCGATAAGTTCTCTTCACTTGTTTACTTTGAGGATGTTTACAGAAGTTATAAGTAATATTCTGTCAGTCAGTTGAAAGAAGAGTATTTGTGAACTCTCACAAGTAAAATCTCTTCAGTGTTTAAGAGGATTGTCAATTTTAAGGTTGGATCGTCTTGGTTAGAGAGATCATGTAACTTTATCAGCTTCATATATAAATACCCATTAACGTCAAAATGATGGTAACTGTAAGAGGAATATAGTTATAAGTCTGTCAGTGTTATATCTGTGTTATAAGTAAAGGTACATTTTAAATACCTCATAGAATGTTTATGTTTAATTAAGTTTATTAGAAAATACAAATTTCAAAGTATAAACAATTGCACATTTTATTGTCAATGTTTGCTCTTCTGGAGAGCGAAAACGTTGCCATAATCAAATGTCTTATTAGTTTGCACTTTGTGTTTCTTACTTCAGATGTTTAAGTTACGGTGTTATCAGCGTAGATTTTGTTACCAAAGAGCATCGGTTTGCGTACATCGTGAATTAACAGGATGTTAAGGAAGAGTTGTTCATCTTATTCTTTCTGTTCGTCTGGAGGGTTGAAAGCCCGCAGTTTGCCTTCCACTTACTGACATAGTATGTTTTCAAGAATAACGTGTAAATAAATAAAAATCAACGAGTCATGCATTTTTACAAGTATTTTGAAGGGAACATTTCTTTAGAAATCAATCATCTTGGAAAGTTCCATGTCACTGTTTGACCAGCACGGACGTAATTTCAATTTTAGTTACGTTATGGCTAGTATATCATTAACTTGAAAATTACAACGAATTTGTAATAAAAAGATGGATGAAACACGGTACGAGTGGGGATTTTAACCTGGTGGAGTTGAATTTTATAATTTGCCGTGGTTCAAAAGCCACCGTACAATGGTTTTTTTGTTTATCTTGTCTCCTAGACTGTGATGCAGTCGGTCCGTCACACAGTATATTCTATCCCATCCCATTTAACTTCTGCAATCCTGTAGTGAGAATATAGAAGTGCAGAAAATTCTCGTTGATCCGAGAGGGATAAATAGGAAAATATACCGTTGGGATACCCAAAACCGGTCTTTTTTCGTTTACATATGTGCAATATAGTTAAATGGATTAAATTACGCACAATAAGATTGAGAATTATCACTTGTACTGATGGGCGCACTAGACGGCCTTCTCTTAGTGCTGGAACATCTGGCCACTATCGTTACTTTTGGAGACAATTAAGCATAATTAAGGTTTTAATTTTTTGGCCGGTAAACAGCAGATTATTCAAAGAAAACAGAAAGTGAATTCCAGATTACGGTGGTTTACGCATTACCTTCAGTAAATTCACGTAGAAGTAGAGCGAGAAGACGTTAATGTTAATTAGTAGGGGTATACTGTTACGCAAAAATGTGGGATAGCTGGGGGCTTGAGCCTGGTCTTAAGGGCAAAGGTAAAAGTTATCACATTCTCAAGCCCAAACAGGCCTTCCGGGGCTATCCCAGTCATGACAGGAAAGCGCTAAATCAGTATGTGTTATTAAGGTGTTGGTTAACAGGGTTAGGCAAAAATCCCAATTAGGAAAAAATATATCTATTTAATCACATAACATACAGAAAAACCTTAATTCTAAAAGCCCAACAATGTGGGTACAACAGCTGGTGGGGAGGTTCAGCCAACATAACATAGGCTTCCGTCAGCGTTCTGGCAGTCTTACACTACAAACTCATTTCTTATTCATCACTAATCCCACAGCACCTGACCATGTCCAGAGCGAGTTGCACATACAGGTAAGCCATATGAAAGCATATGGCTTGAATTGGATAAACAAATTGAGTGATACAAATACAAACTTAATTAAATACACAGATTCTACGCAGCCTATACTCCTTGATAACGTCACGTGGACTCACCCCCAACCACACTCCGCAAACCCAAACATCCTTGGGAAAAAATTAAATCATTAACTGTATTTATTAAAGAAATTGTGTTAGCGTACTTTTACAGTATCCCCAAATGCACATTATCAATTAAATAAAATTATTCCTTACAACTACAATATTCAATTTATTAATGGCACTTTTCCACTATATGTTCAGTACGATGTATGCAGAACCTGAGTAACAGTATTTTATTGCAAAAGTTTCGCTTACACAGTAAACTTCTTCAGTTGATACAGAGGAAGCAGCGACAGAATAGATAGGAAGAGCAAAAAAGGGGGGGTAAAGGAGGAGCAACTTAGGGGGTGCTTGTACAGAAATGAAAGGAACAAATTATTATATATGTTATATATATATATATTATATATTATATATATATATATATTTTATATATATTTTATATATTATAAACATGATCTCTGCTGAAGGAGACTCGAACTACGGACCTTGGAAACAAGGTTACTAGTGTATACCTTTTCTCACACAGTGGACAATACCTTGGCGTCAGCTTGCCCGCTTGCAATAACAGAGAAGACCAGTACAGTAAATTAAACACCAGACATGTACAGTTCTATAACAAAGAGACCAGTGCACTACAATAACTCGGAAGATAGTCATTTACAATAACACAGAAGACCAGTTAAAGTACAAATAACCCAGATGACCAGTACTGTACAATAACAAAGAGGACCAGACAGTACAATAAAACAAGACCAGTACAGTAAATAACACAGGGACGACCAGTAGCGATACAATTAACACAGAAAAGACCAGTACAGTACATAACACGAAGACCAGTACAGTTACATAAACAGAAGGACAGTACAGTACAATACACAGAGACAGTACCAGTAAATAACCCAGACGACCAGTACAGTACATAACACAGAGACCAGATACAGTACAATAACAAAGAAGAACCAGTACAGTTCAATAACACAGACGACGTACCGTACATAACACCAGCGACACGTACAGTACAATAACACAGATGACCCGTTACAGTACAATAACACAGACGACCAGTACAGTTACAATAACACAGACGACCAGTACAGTACCAATAAAACTTAAGACCGTACAGTACAATAACACAGGACGACCAGTACAGTGCATAAACAGAAAGACCAGTTAAGTACAATTAAACAAGACGACCAGTACAGTACAATAATCACAAAAGACAGTAACAGTACAATACCAACAAGACCGTACTGTAACAATAACAAGAAGAACAGTTCAGTACAATAACACAGACGACCAGTACAGTGCAATAGCACTGAAGCCAGTACAGTGCAATAACACAGAATGGAACCAGTACAGTTGGCAAAATAGCATGAAAGACCAGTACAGTTACCAACTATAGCACTGATGACCAGTACAGTACATAGCACTGATGGACCAGTACAGTACAATAACACAGGGGCGACCGAACAGTACAATAGCACTGAAGACCAGAACGGTTAATAGCACTGAAGACCAGTACAGTACAATAGCACTGTGACAGTACAGTACAATAACACAGAAGACCAGTAAGAACAATACACAGACGAACAGTAGCAGTAACATAACACAGAAAGACAGTACGTACAATAGCTCTGTAGACCAGTAAAGTACAATAGCATGAAGACCAGTACAGTACAATAACCCAGAACGATCCAGTACAGTACAATAAACACCAGAAAGACCAGTACAGTACATAGTCTGTAGACAGTACAGTACAATTGCACTGAAGACCAGTAAAGTACAATAAACACAGAAGACCAGATACAGTACAATAACACAGGAGACCAGTTACCGATACAATAACACAGCGGCCATACAGTACCAATAACCACAGAAGACAGAACAGTACAATAACACAGAAGACCAGTACAGTACATAACACAGAGACCAGTACAGTACAATAACACTGACGACCAGGTACAGTACAATAGCTCCTGTAGACCAGTACAGTACAATAACACAGAAGACGAGTACAGTAACACAGAAAGACAGTACAGTACAATACACAGAGACCAGTAGTTACAGTACATAACACAAGACGACAGTACAGTACAATAACAACAGAAGACAGTACAGTGCAATAGGCGTGTAAACCAGTACAGACAATAACGCAGACGACCAAGTACAGTAATAGCTCTGAAGACCAGTACAGTACAATAACACAGAAGACCAGTACAGTACAATAACACAGAAGACCAGTACAGTACAATAACACAGAAGACCAGTACAGTACAATAACACACAAGACCAGTACAGTACAATAACAGATGAGACCAGAACAGTACATAAAACAGAAGACCGTATACAGTAACACAGAAGACCATTACAGTACAATAACACTGACGACCAGTACAGTACAATAAACAAGACGGACCGTACAGTGCTATAGCAGTGAAGACAGTACAGTCAACTAACTCAGACGACCAGTTTACTGTACAATAACACAGAGACCAGTACAGTACAATAACACAGACGACCAGTACAGTGAATAGCAGTGAAGACCAGTACAGTACAATAACACAGACGACCAGTACAGTGCAATAGCAGTGAAGACCAGTACAGTACAATAGCGGAAATATAAACACATATGCAGTATAATGTGATCCTTTATTGACTACGTTTCGCCCACACAGTGGGCTTTTTCAAGTCACAAACAGTTCTGTTTGTGACTTGAAAAAGCCCACTGTGTGGGCGAATACGTAGTTCAATAAAGGATCACATATATGCATTATGTGTTTATTTTTCCCAATGTGTCGGTATTTTGATACCATTTATTTCACAGTACAATAGCACTGGAAGACCAGTAACAGTAACAATAACACAGAAGACAGTAAGTACAATAACACACAATCCAGTACAGTCAATAACACACAAGACCACTGTACAGTACAATAACACACCAAGACCAAGATACAGTACAATAAACCACAAGACCAGTACAGTTACAATTTACCACAGAAGACCAGTACAGAACATAACACACAAGACCAGTACAGTACAATAACCAGAAGTCCAGTACAGTACAATAAACACAGAATACCAGTACAGTACTATAACACGGGACTAAGCGTAATGCCCCTGAGTGCTGTCCCTCACGGCAAATAAAAGGAGGGGGATACCTCACCCAGTCCTTCTGGTACTGGGCACAATAAGCCCGCAGCATATTTTTGAGAGACTGGTGAAAACCGCCCCACAACTCCTTGACTCTCTGGGTGATAGGCAGTGGAGGTCGTCTTTTTTAATATTAAACTCCCCCAAAACTGGGGCGAAAATGTTTAGATGTAAAATTTGACCCCTGATCTGTTTGAATTTCCTTAGGGATCCGACCTGGGGTAAAAAATTTCACCAGTGCTCTCAAGACTACGCGTGGGTAATCTTATGTAGTGGAATGGCCTCCGGAAACCTGGTTTAAGGGGAAAACAAATAATAGTAAGTAAGTACTGGTTTCCATCTTGGTCCTGGTAGCGGCCCACCCCAATCCACCACCACCCTGCTAAAAGGTTCTCCGGCGACTGTTATAGGGTTAAGAGGGGCAGGTTTAAATCCCTGATTAGGTTTTCCTATTCTTTGGCAAACTGGGCATGATTCTACATACTTTACCCACTGATTCCCATACCGGGGGCCCAGTTAAAAATGTTTAGAAATCTTGCCCATAGTCTTTTTAACACCTAAATGTCCTCCCATGGAAACATCGTGGGCCAAACACAAAACCTGATATCTAAATGGCTCCGGCACCACCACTTGGTAGAGTGCCTGCCGTGCTCCATCATTAGATGTTGCATCCGATAAGGTCTTTCACATTAAAATACCGTCTGCAAAAAAAAAAACATTTAGTTAGTTGAGAGGCCTCTTCCTCGGTAACAGCAGATGACGAATAGCTTGTAGGGTGTCGTCACACCCTGGGCCTCGATCAGTGCTCACGAGTAGGAGTCGCGCCCCCTATACCAGCTCCAAGACCCCCACTCAAACAGGGTCTTGCCTGGGATGGTTCATCACAACCCCGAGCGAACTGCAGGCTAGGCTCGAGGAATAGATTTCCCAAACCCAAATCATCCCCAGGATCTAACGAGTCACAGCGAGAGACGCCCTCTTCTCTTTTGACATTTTCTGGTTACTGCACACAACGGAAATAACTCGGGCAATGTAGCCCTAGCTTTTTCCTCCCAACTCTGTGAGGCTGGGTCCCTCCAAACCAGAGGTTCCTCACTTTCAAGACAACCCATGACATTATTGCCTAAGAGTAGGTCAACCCCTGCACAAGGTATATCCTCTGTGATACCTACAGCTAAGTAACCACACTGGTATGCAGACTCCACCCCCTAACCTGTGCACTGGAGTCTTGACAGGGCATCCTGTAATTCCTTTGAAACAAAAACGTCCAACCCAGTGTATGTGTCATCCGACACTGGCGTATGCCCCTAGAGCAAAGTGTATGTGCTACCAGTGTCCCTCAAAGACATAACACCTGTTACCCTACCTTCATTTTGGTGTAAGGCCACGGTGGACTTGCTTGTAAAGACCTTCATCCGAGGGTCCAACCTGCTGAGTTACCTGACATACCGGAGGTGGTGCTTCAATATTAGCTACCGTGTGGGTACCTGGTGTACCTACCTTAGAAACTCCAGCAAGCGCCTGATCTCTACGCATCTTCTTGCAATACGGCTGCAGGGGGCCCTGTTTATGACAATAAGGGACAGTAATATGGTTTAAAGGCCCCCCGCGTTTGGGCCTAGGGTTTGGGTCCCTTGGTTCTGGGGAACTGGGGGTCGTCCCCCCC
>NW_026505495.1:0-16596 GCF_026875155.1 Cherax quadricarinatus
TCCCGGAAAATGACCAGGAAAATGAGAAAAGGGGGGTCTGCATGCCCTTTGGGGCTGACGGGGATGAGTTTAATTTTTAAATTTCATCCCCCAAAGGGGGATAGAGAGTCTTTTTCTAAAGCATTATAATAGGTACAAAGTAAACAAAGGGATTCAGGTGTGCAGGGGCAGTTCCAGATAATGAGGGTGGAAAAGAATGTGAAAAGGGGGGGGTCGCATACCCGGGGGGCTGTGGGGTACAATTTTAATATTTTAATCATCCCCCAAGGGATAGAGAGTTATTTCGGGTTTTTAAAAAGTATAAGGGGGGAGGTAATGACATTCCCCCCCAAAACCTATCACTCAAAGATGGGAAGGCAGTAAAAGGATTCAGGTGACGGGGAAAAGTTTGCCATCTCCGGGGGAACCCCCCCCCCCCTTCCCGGCCTGAAACTCACTGACGCGACTGTTGCACTTCAAAACGGGCGGTTTTTAAAGAACAAAAAGGGATGGGGTAGCGGGTCTCCGGGGGAACCGATTCCGGGATAATGCCCCAGGGAAAATAATGTGATAATGGGGGCCCCAATCCCTTTGGGCTGACAGGGTCAGATTTAATATGTTTAATCTCCCCCAAAGGGGGATAGAGATTTTTATCCTATGCTTACAAATAGGAACAAAGTGAAAAAAGGATTCAGGTGGGCAGGGGCAGATTCCGAAAAATGTGGAAAAGAATGTGATAATGGGGGGTCGAAAAACCCGGGGCTGTCGGGGGTAAAATTTTAAATTTTTTAATCACCCCCCAAGGGGGATAAGAGACTTATTTGTGATTACAAGTTAAGAAGGTAGTAATACATTTTTGACTCCCCAAACTCTATCACTCTGATAAGGGGAGAGGCAGTCAAAGGATTCGGTACTGGGTACGATTAATAATTGGGGTGGGGTTCCCCTGATGGAGTTTTGCAGCCAGCCTGCTTTTTGGGAGGTCTCGGTGTGATTACACCCTGCCTCGCTCTCCGGCTACAGGGGGGGCATCTGGGGAAAAAAAGGAAAAAACAATTTTTTAAAGGGGTGAAAACAAAAAATCTCCTAGCAAATATTTATTATTAACATTACATTGTTTTATTCCTCCTCCCCTCAGAACGCTACTTTAAGAGCATAACTACGAGCAGTGGCGGAAGATCTACCTCTCTCGCGTCGATGCTTGCCCGGGGGAAAAAATTCTTACGGTTTTTTTCTTCCCCGCCAAAGATTGCAACGTCTCTCATCTCTAGTTCCTCTTCTTCTGAAACTCCCTTCTTCAGTATGCTATTAGCTCTCGTTTTCCCTCCCTTTGTCATCTGTTTTACTTTAAATTTTTAAACTTTGTTTCCCGCTCTGGATGACCATAGGATACAGAGTGATAGGCTCAAAGAAAAAGGCTTATCATCAAATGAGCAAAGGGACCATGTTTCCTGTGGGAAGTGGTCTCTGCCCTTTTTAAATTTCTATTGATATTTATTTTTTTTATTTTTTTATTTATTATTTATTTTTTTTCAATTTTGCACACAACAGAGGTACAAAAAAAAAAATGAAAAAGGCAGACCCAAAAGCCACTTTTACTATGCTAAAATTACGGGGGGCTTAAAATTAACTTAAGATTAACTAAGAAAATGAGAAATCAGTGATAAAACATTAAGTAAACAATTATTTAAAAAGCACAAGTGAGTATTACAAAGAAGGTAAATTGGTTATTCAGTTAGGAGTGTTTCTGTTGGGTAGTGTATTAAAAAATAAAAAATTTAGTTTGGGTTTTAGGTTTAACATTTTTGTGTTTAAAATTTGGTGAAAACATTTAAATATAAAATTTTATAAATTTCAGTTATTCAGTATTTTTTGGGTTTTGGGAGTAAGTGATCTTTGAAAAAGAGACTTAAATAAATATAGTTTTCTTTTATTTTTTTAAGGAAGTTTCCCAAATTTTTTGGGGCCTTTTATGTCATTGATTTTTTGATAGGTGAGTGGACACGAGGAACATCAAAGATGATCTTGCCTTGTTTTGTCTGGTTTGTTGGGGTTGGAAAGGAGATTTTGAGGGGAGGGTTAATATCAGATTTAAAGTTTTTCTATGTATTAATGGGTGCATAAAAAGTAGGGATTTTTGTTTGATAGGTTTATTGTATTGAATTTTGGTGGAGTTGCCCCTTTGGAAATTATTATCATTCTAACTGCACCCTTTTGTTGAAAATTTAGTGGTCTGAAGGTTAAATTTGTTTTGGGCCCCCCATGCACAAATTCCATGGGGAGATGGGGGAAAATAAGAGATGATATGGGGCCAGGAGGGGACTGGGGAACAAGTACCGAAAACTTCGAAGTATGCCTACGTTTTGGGAAATTTTCTTAGGGATTTGTTGTATATGTGTATGAAATTTGGTCTATTTAAAAGGGTGGTTTCCCTAAAATTTTTCCCCTCTGTAGTTTTGTGTGGGTATCCGTTTATCATTATGTTAAGGGGGACACTGTACCCTGTTTACCAAACTGAATGAAGTAGGTTTTGTCAATTTTTATGTAAGTTTGTTAGCCCCTCATCCAGGAGATTTTTTCTGTAATTCATTTTTTACAGTATTGGCTACGTGACGGCTCGGGGGAAGAAGAGAGTAGGTCATCTCAAATGTGGGGGTTTGGAAATTTGCGAAGCATTTGGGAAAGGTCATTTATGTAAGGAGAAAAGAAAGGGGGCCAAAGGGACATTCCCCTGTGGACACCAACTTTTTGGTTGCGCAAAAGAGTTTTCCCCCTTTTGCGTACACATTGGCTTCTGTTGCTGGGGTAGACTTGAGGTAGTTGAGGGAGTGCCCCTTTTTAAACCATAGTGTGTAAATTTTTACGTGGAGAAAAGTCATGGTAAACTGTATCAAAAGCTTTACTAAGTCAATGAAGATCCCCAGTGGGACTTCTTTTTTCTCTATTGCAGTGTATATATGTTCTAGATGTGTATTAGCATCATTAGTATTTTTTGGGCCTGAATAAAAATTGGGCGGGGGTTGAGTATGTTTTGGGAGATGGGGAGGGGTAGATTGTTTATAAAATTAATTTTCAAGATTTTTGAGAGGGGGTTTAATTGGATATTGGCCTATAGTTTTTAAACTCTTTTTGGGTCTCCCCTTTTGGGAGGGGGTGACCCTTGCTATTTTGAGTACTGTAGGGAAGGTGGGGGATTCAATGGATTTGTTAAAGGTTTGCAATGATTGGTGATAGCACTTGTACACTTTTTTGTATATAAAGGGGGGAAAAGGTTTTAAATCTCGCCTTTTTTTTATGTGTTGATAATAAGGGGACTTCATATGGGTTATCGGGCTGGGAACAAGTGTTCGGGTGTTCCGGTGGGTAGCATTTGGTGGGGTATTGAGCTTGGGATTTTTTGGAAGGGTTTTTGCCCTTAAGGGGAGAAGAAATCATTGGTCTGTTTGTGTTTCTGTTGGGGGGATTTGGGGGTTCATCTGATTTTGCTAATTTTATTTCGCTATTTCGGGAATCTTTTTTTTCCCAGAATTTCTGATGGGTTTTCCGGGTTTTTTTATATAAACCTCGAAATTGGATAATCGTTCTAAAATACAATTTTTTTCCCCTTCTTATCGGGCTGGTTAGGATTGACGATAACGTTTTTTTTGTCTCGGGTTTATTGCCCCATTTGTACTGTTTTTATTTTGGGTTTTTATTTAGGTTTTTAGAAGCGGGGTTTAGCCAGGGACTGTTCATCTCTTTGCTGTCATCTGTTTAGTTTTTTTGGGGCATGCTTGTTTAGAGGTATTGGTCTTTTTTGAAAATTTTATTAATACATTCATCAATATCTTAAGGTTTCTAGCTCTTGTGCCAATCGATGTTTGCTATTGCTGTTTGAAGTTATTAAGGTGCCCCATTGTGAAGTCGAAGGTGACTTTAGTAGTGTCCCCGGGGGAGTTTACCAAGAAATTGTTTTGAGGAAAGTAGGGTGTGGTCTGTGGTATTTTCTGTAAAATTTTGCCTGATTTTAAAGGGGTATGGGGTTGGGCCCCGATGTGGGCAAGTAGGGAAACACTAGTCCTGTAAATCTTTTGGTTTTGTTTCGTTGGGATAAAATACAGTTATTTATTGTTTTTGAATTTAGTAAATGTGGGTCCTGGTCTTGCGGGGATTTATATTGAAGTCACCCGAGAGTAGTAAAGTGATCTTTGTTCGCGTGCACGTTATCATACTTCCTAGATTTTGACTAAATTGGGTAATGTTTTTACTGTGGAACTCTGTAGAGTTTATCAATTGAGAGTTTTTGTAGGACTTGGATTGAATTTGCTATTAATATTTTCCCCTGTTCATCCCTTTTGCAAATATTTGTGTTTCATTGTAGTTGGCTGAGTAGTATATGGCTGGCCCCCCCCTTTTGGTCTGGGCCCACGTTGGTATGGCTGTGTATCCAGGAAGGAATAGACATCGTAATCAGGCTTTAGCCAGGTTTCAGTATGTAAAAGAGGACTTTGGGGATGTAAAGGAATTTAGTAAGCAGAGGTCATCGTAATGCTTGCTTAAAAATCTTATGTATTAAAGATAGTTATGTTTTTGTTGGCACGAGAAGTGCCCTTTTATTGTTGCAGTGTTGTAAATTAAGTAATGTTTATTCATTTAAATCATAAATAAGAGGTGGGATCAGGTCAATGCTTGTAATCAAAGATTGTATGAATCATAGTTTTAATTAAGTATAAAACAAAGTAAAAATCTTAAGCTTTAAAAAAAACCCTAGATTTTTTAACAAATGAAAATAATGACTAAGGGAAATACAAATAAGGTGATGTCAAAAAGTGGGGTTGGGAAATGGGATAGGGAGTTTTATAAAGGAATTTTTTTAAAATTAAATTATAGTATAAAATTATATTTTAAAAGGGATATATAGGGTTTGGTGAACTAAAATGGGAAACAAATAAATGAGCTTTGGAAAAATAAAAGGGAAAAAAATTTTTTTAAATTATTCACTTTTGCACCTAAAAATGCACTTTATTATTTAACAATTTTGAAAATATAAACTAGGATATTAATAAAATAAAATAAAGGAGAAAAATTAAGGGACTAAAAAATTTAAATAAGGGGAAGCAAAGTTAAAAAGCAATGGTAAAATTTTAAAATAAAAATTTAATATAAAAAAAAATTGAAATGGTACTTGGGAATTTCACTAGGTTGGATAGGTTGTTGACAAATCAAGATTATTTACAAAAAAAATTCACATTTAAAAAACCAAAAGAATAAAAAAGTAAAAAAAAAACATGGAATGTCTTGGGTTTTAAATATAGAAGAGGGGAGACAGGTACACAGGTACAAGGGATAATATAAAGGTTGGGGTTTAATATAAAAACTTGAAAATTTTGGGTACAAAAAGTTATGGGGAATATAAAAAAATGTTTAATCTACAAAAGTAAAATTTTCTGTAGTAAATATGGTGTTTAATAAAATTTTTATTTAAATAATAATGATTACAAAAAAGTGAAAAAGTAATGTTTATTTTATTCATATTGCCTGGGATTTTATTGAGGTTTTAGGCAGTACGGTAATTAAGGTAATCTGGGTGTAAATGTGGTATTAAAAACCGGTTTAAAAGGGAATTAACAAGTAATGGTTATTAAATGTCAAAAATGTTAAAAGTAAAATTTAAATTTAGTAAAAAAGATATTTATTAATTTTATAAGTAAATCAGTTGTAGTATTTAAAAAAATATGGTAGTAATTGGACAGAGAAAGTTCAATTCAGCTAAAAGTTTAAACGAACAATATAAATAAAAAAATCACAAAAGGGGACTTATCTTACTAGTAAAATCACAAAATGAGGTAGTTTTTATTTAATTACAAGGATTGTACAAGAAATTTGAAAATAATGGAGCAAAAAGCCTACACACGTGGCTTTAGGGTTTGGGCATTGTTTATTTTTCTCTGTAAGATTATCCCTGGGGAAAACGTGATAATCTTTTCGTTCGTGATTGTGTACAGTTTTACCCACATTTGTTTTCCTAACTAGAATTTTCCCCCCCCGTGTGAAGCATTTGGTGTATTGGTTTATTCTCTCGCTTAAGTTTCTGACTCTATACCCGGGGGTTCTGACGTTTTTTTGGGAAGACACTCGTTTTTTAAAATACCTCTTTTTTTACTGTAATAGATGCAAAAAATTAAAATCTTTTTTCCTGTCCCTGGAGTGGAATTAAGCAAACATTTTTTACCATGGATCCAGTAACCCGGGTTCTTTATTTCTGAAACCTGGTACAATAACACTTGTTTGGGCCTTTAAAATCTGCAGAGTAATTTCTTTTCGTTTTTTGGTTTTATATCACTGGAAAAAGTGGGCTGTTAATATTACGCGTAGATAGTTTATCTTTTTTCCTTTTTTCTTCTTGGGGACAAATAGTCACGAACTGGTTACTAAGTTGTTCTTCCATTTTTTCTGCTTTTTCAACCTTTTTAAGAGTATTATTTGTTGGGGATGGCTATCTAACTTTCTTTGGGTTGTCTTTTACCGTTTGTCATTCCTGGTGTCGATAACTTTTGTTCAGACTGGGATTTTGTTTTCAGTTGTGTCATCCGGTGCTTTTTTTGTTAGGTCCTCGAAGATTTATATTTTCAATAACTAAATTGGAGATGCTGACTTTAGGGTTCTGGATCGTTGGCTACCCGGAGACTAATTGGAGGTTGAATCCGGGGGAAAAAGGGGGGGTGGACTGGGGCGCCCTGTTTGTTGTTATTGTTGTGGTGTGGCCTTGAGTGTGGGGAGTGGGGTGGTTGTGGGGGCCGGCCCCTCCTGGTACACTTGTTGAATTTATTTTTTGGTTTTTCTTGCTGGCCCTTGGGGCTGTTTCCCTTTAAATTTCGCCCATAATACAAGGAATTTTGAAATTAAAAAAAGTTGTATATACAAAGCTTGGGTTACGTTTTTCGCTGGGACGGGGGGTTTCTTTCGGGTTTTTTTTTCAGTCTTCCCTTTTATCTCTATTTTTTCGTTTGTAGGTTTTACTGTTGGTAATCTTTGGTCATTCTGGGGGGCTACGTTGGGTGTGAGTTTTGCTTGTACTAAAGGGCATATAGGGCATTGGGAGCTCTGGTAGTTGGAAAAAGAAGGGGCTTGGAAGAGTGCGCCGCTGGCTTCCAGGCAAAGGCCCCCACTATATTTAAGGATGTTTAGAACCCTCTTTAGCACTTTCTAAAGTTATTATATTAATAATTGTTTTTCAGCTGAGAACTCCTTTCGCCGCGATAGTGTTTATTATCTGCTAGCAGGATGCTATACATTTGGTTTAATGCGAATATTTCTGAAAAAAGGGTCCCCCACCTCACTTTTAAGAAGCCCAGAGATCCCTTCCCTTGAGTCATTGTAGAGAGGATGATCTTGGGGAAAATTTGTTTGGGGCTATCCCTTTCCCCAATGGTTCCTTACCGATTTCATCAGAAGTTTTTGATGCCCTCTAAAAGGCGAGACCATCGGTATCTGAAGAGATTTTTTTATTTTGTCTTGGGATGTTTTTTTTTTAAAAATCTATACCAAAAAGGCAGTTTAAAATTTGGCAAGTTCTGTATTGGGACCCATGTAATTAGGGAAGTGAGTTTTAAAAGGGTGGGGCCCCCCCCGGGAACCAAACTTTGTTTTCTGAAAACTTAATGGGTTTTTAAATAGTGCTTACTCACCGCTCGCAAAAATCTCCCCTGATGTTATAGCTTCTTTTTTGGTTGGCTATTTTAGGGTTTAAAAAAATGTTTTTGCCGAAACAAAATTTGGTCAAAAATTTAAATAATCGCTGACAGTCTTTCTAGTGCTACTATTACTTGCCCACTTTCTTTTTCAAAACCCCGCCAATATTTTCCTTTGAAAATTCAATTGCTATAAATTTTTTCTAAATTTGTAACCTACTCCAAGAACAACGCAAAAAGGCAATATTTTAGGTTTTCTTTTGGGGGAAGGGTCCCCCACAATTTTAGTATTTTTAGGGGGTAGTTTTTGATTATGATTCCCATTACTTTTGCTGTACTAAATAATCATCTAATGTTTCGTTGTGATAGGACATAGGGTAAGTCATCCGTGTAGCGAGCAATTCTGGGGCTATTCCTAAGGTCATAAGAAGCCAGAACCTTTATGAGTCTTGAATTCTTCTGGAGAAGACACCATTTGCGAGAAAACTCACCATTTCTGTGTGAAGTTTTCAATGTTGCGTAGGCACGCCTCAGCATGCAAAACCCAAAAAGAAATTAAAACCCCAGTATAGCAAAAATTACTTACTTAAGTTTTTCTCATAAAAATTGGGTTTTAATGAATGGTTTTTGGCCTGACAAACGTCCTAACAGCAGTAGTAAAGCCGCCTCTTATATTAGACTGTAGAGTTTAAGCCCGAAGAATTAATTCTAATTTCCAACCCCCTTTTTTTTTAAAAAGGGCATCATGGGCAAAGCCGGGAGAGAAACATATGAACAACATCAAGATTTAGATGTTGTATAAAATCTCCTATGAAAGGGGAATATGCCCACCAGAAGTCCTACATCACAGCTGAATATACTAGAGAAGTCTCCTAAGTTTACAACTTTTTTCCCCCCCAAACCAATGAGCATGATCGAATTCTTCTTGCAAATATGCTTCTTAGACAGAAACGTGAAAGCTCTTTTTGGGGTAAAGTCTCCTTCGAGCCTTTCTGGGGGGCGCAATATTCATAAGGGAAAAACTTGTTTGCCGGGTTTAAAACATCCCCAACTTTTTGGGGGGGAATGACTTATCATCGCCCTGTGAATTTCAGGGTGATTTTTAAGCTAAGTGGCCTGAGCCAACTACCAAACCACGGACAAGAAGGCTAACTATCCAGGAAACGTAGTGCTCCTATTTCACTTTAGGGGTTTATACCCCCGTTTTTATTTAAAAAATTTATTGGGGCTTTAAAAACTTAGTTCTTTAATTATCAAAGCCTACATTGATAGGTTATGAATAAAAAGGGAATATTTACCTGAATTTTTCGCCTTTAAAATTTAATTTTTGCGAGTCTCCAAATAATTAGCCTTTCATTAAATGGGCATGATGCCTCACCTTTGGGTTTTGGGAAATAAAGTCCTGATGACAGAAGTTGCACTTCTTTTGTATGGCAAAATGTAATCTGCTCCCGGTCATTGAAGGGGTAACAGGGAGTGTTCACTTTATCCAATCCCATAAAGACAAAGCCCATCAACATAGATCAATACATGACCCCCCATGAACATATCGTCTATTATAGTGTTATTTTTGTCTTCACTATAGCCAAACTATTGCTACGTGTCACTGTTATTACCCCCTCTTGGGTTACGTTTTGAGATAAGCTTCTAAATCCACAAAGCAGTATGAAGGGGGAAGTACCCTTGTGAAATATTTTTGAATTTTCAAAAGCTTCCCTGGGGGAAAAAACAACTTTTGTTGGTTTTCGCATGAATTGAAAGAGTTTTAAGTTGCAAATGTCACTATATTCACTTAAACAATTCAAGCAAAAATGCTTATTTCGGAAGTTTTTTTTGGAGAAAATTCTCATAATTTCTGGAAGTGTTTGATTTAAACACATGAGTCTTTCCCAAAAATAACAGGGGCACTACCATGAATATTTTATACCCCCCACGACAAAAGTACATGATGGTCCCCAGGGTTTTAACAATAAATAAATATTGATATTTTGTTGTCAGCTCAATTTGGGATGTCACTCCACTGGACAGGGAGATCACTCGCGAGTAATTGCAAATTTCGAAGGGTACACATCTAGATAAAAATCTCTGATTTTATCCACCCCCGCCAAGTCTACGACAGAAAAAGACCGCCAGACATTGAATAAAACGCTTTTTTTTACTCCTCCGGGTTAAATATCTTTTTTTTTCCCTCGTAAAGAGTGGGATATTCTATATAGTCCCTGGGTTATCCACGCACTCCTTTTTTTTGCATGGGCAAAGGCAATGTTCGCGGCTTTCACTGAGACCCACGTAAAGGATCACTTGGACAACGAAATATGGATCCCGGGTTTTACAACCTATACAGATGTGACAAAGTAAACAGGAAAAAGGGGGGGGGGTTTGGGCCTGTACATTGCAGAGTAAATTTTTTTGCCCCAAAACTGCTAAATGCCTCAATGATTTTATGGAAGTTTTAGCAGTAAAGGTCGAAAACCAAAACCTATCATTGTGATATCTAAAACCTCCGGATGAAACCATCCCAGAAATTTTCCAGGAACGTTTTTAAAAAAATTGACCACTGTCGGGAAAAACCCTTCCAGCTCCTGCACCCAAAAACTTGCTCCGGGGGGATTTAAACCCCTTTAAAGGAAAATTTTAAAAGGGGAGGAATATAGCAAATAAATTGTTGCAGTAATAACCCCAAAGGGGGCCCAGCCTGATGAAACTCACACTCAGCGAGTTTTTAAATCTCTGCAAAAAATTCAATTTAAACCAGCAAAAAATTAGACCCTTTCTAGACGGGGAAAATACACTAGACCTCATCTTCATAAAATGAGACCTGATAAGAAATATCACCATATAAAAAACCCAATATACTCAGTTTCAAAAACAAAATTGAGGTTCAGTCATGTATGCGCGGACCCCCAAAGCCCGAAAAGGAATTAGTCCGAGGGAGCATTCCCCCAAAATTTCCCCAACTTCAATAACAAAAACAAAAGTGGGCCCAAAAGGAAAAAACCAAGCCCCCTAACCGATATAAGCGGGGGAAGATATATACAACACAGACCCCAACTTATCCCAAAACAGATTAACTCGTGGCACTCGATGTTGCAAAAGGGCTTTTTTTCCAAAAAAGAAAAAGGAGGATTAGATTAAAACAGAAAGAGACGGGCGCCCCCTTTTACAGGCGACGGAAAAGAATAACAGAGGGGGCTAAAAGGGGTCAATAATCTGAAATCCCAAAGGGAAAACACTGGTCAGAGAAATAGCAAGCATCGAACTTAAGCTAAAAGAACCCTTTAGGATTCGGGAAACCGGGAAGAACTAAAAGCCATAAATGAAATCGAAAAAAACCCCAAAAATTTTTTTTCTCCTATCCCAAATAAAAATCGAGAACAACGTCCGTATTGGGCCCCTATTTTAAACAAATGGGTCCTACACAATGACAAAAAAGGAAATGAGTGAGCACTCAAGTCCCAAAAAATGACTCATTTTTTTAGCAACCCGCAAAACCAAAAGGAGAGCGAAGATCAAAATGAAATTTTTTATGAGAGAGCCACAAAATTTGATTAACACAAGAATTCCGATGTTATCCGGGACCCCCAAATAAATTTCGAACGGGCGATAAATGACATGCCCATGCCTCTGCCCCAAAGGGCCAGACCAGGGAACTCTGTGTTCTTTCAAGAACTGCAAGAAGCCCCTATCCCCGACCCCTTTTCCATCCATGGGGGGAGCATGGCCCAGGGGGGTCGTCCCACATTTTTAAAAAAAAACAACAGACATACCCCCACCCCAAACAAAGGGGGCAGAAAAGCAACAGCAAAGAACTAAACCCCAAATACACTAACATCCCATACATAAAAATCTTTAAAAGGGGTCCTAAGAAAAAGATAAACCACGCACCTAAAAACCCCCACCCATTACAAAACCCCAGGCAACAGGGGTTTTTAGAACGGGCCCGCTCCGGGGGGGGGGGGGGGGGGGGGGGGGGGTCTAAACTTTTGGACCACTACGACAAGGTCCTAAATGCACTAGAAAAAAAAAGAATGCAGATGTAATAATCCCAGACTTTGCAAACCCTTTTCGACAAGTGTGACCAGGGGCGTAATAGGGGCAAAAAATGCGGCAAAAAAGGAATAACAGGAAAAGTGGGGTCGAGGGATCAAAAATTTTTCCTCCTAACAGAACACAGAGAGAGTCGTCAACAGAGAAAAGCCCGAGCAAAAAAGGGGTAAAAAGCTCTTTTCCCCCAAAAGGCACATACCGCCCCCCATTTTGGTTCCCCCACCCTTATATTGCCCATAGAAAAGGAATGTCCCCAAGCACCGTGTTTTCCCTTTTGCAGATAAACACCCGAATCTGCAGACAGTGCCCTTTCCATTGAGACACTGCAAAGCTCCGGGCAGACACCCAACCAAATTTTTCAGTCCCTGCAAAAAAACCAATGAAGTTCAACAAATGAGAAATTTCAATTACTCAGATAGGGGAAAAACATGGGGGAAAATTTAAAATTTTCCCAAAAGGGTACAAAAAAAATTTTCTGGCCACAAAATGGGAGCGAAAAAACCAACGTCAAAACCTGGGAGGGATCAGTCGGAGGATTCACCTTCAAGGACCAAACATTGGGATCAAACGCATCTGCTAGAAAAATGACAGGATGGAAAAGAAACCTAAAAAAACTAGGGAGGGCCAAACCCCTGATGACACTCCTTCAGGTCACTTGTTCTATCTAGGGTGGGAAATTGCTGCACACTAACAGCACCTTTCAAGGCAGGGGAAAATTTCCGACCCAGAAAAAGTACAGAAAAACTTTCACGGGGCGCATAACGGAGAATTAAAAAACCCCCTCAATTATTGGGAGCGCTTGAGGGTTTTTAAAAATTTTTTCCCTGGAACGCAGAGGGGGAGATACATTATTTTATACACCTGGAAAATCCAGAGGGCTAAATACCGAAAATTGCACACGAAAATCACTCACACGAAAGCAAAAGAAATTGGAAACATGCACCATCCCCCAATAAAACAGGGGTGTCACTAGCAAAAATTTAAAAGACCATACAATAAGTTCAGGGGCCCCCAAATGTTTTAAATCCTCCCACACACAAAAGGGGGGTTTTCCAACGACCCCTGGCATCTTCAAGGGTGGGACGGGCAACAAACCCAAAATCAGTTTTCCCGGGTCAGCCGGGCTGTGGCTCGGATTTGGTTTGGGGGCAGCCAGCAGCAACAAAACCTGGTTTTTTCGGCTCTGATCCACCAGGGGGCCCGGTCTCAGACCGGGCCGCGGGGGCTTGACCCCCGAACCCCTCTCCAGGGAAACCCCCAGGTCCCGGTACAATATGAAAAACCCTTTTATTTTTTTTTTTTTTAAATTTCCCAGTATTAAGCCCCCATCCCTCCCCCCGTTTTTAAATTTTAGTTTTTTAATTTGCGTGCTAAGGAACTCCCTCCATTTACCTTTAAAAGCCGAGAAAATATCATCTCGTGTAAAATAGTTGCGCGGGAAAAAATTATAAATGCTCACGACGTAAACCTCTCCCAGTACGGGCTTTTCCCGCGCAAAATAAGGCTCAGTTCGGGAAAAAAATCCTAAGAGCATTTTTTATAAAGTGCTCGTCCCGATAGAACATGATAAACTTTATAAAATCCATAAATGGTTTTTTGCGAAGGCTTTAAAAATAATATGGGGGTCGTTTTATGAGAGCCCGGGAAAAAAATATTTTATTTTCCCGAATGATCTTTAAAGCAGTTAGACGCCAGTGATGTGAGGTTCCCCCTGAAATGGAATCGTTTCCCCCCATTTCAGTCTCTTCCCCATCTGAAAAGAAATTTTTTTTTTCCTGAATGAACCTTTTGCTTAGGGAAGGAGGGGGAACCCCCAAAAAAGATGTAATGAAACCTTTGGGAAAAGGAAAACTGTCACTTGTGGGGGGGCTGGCCTCCATCCCACTGGGACCCGGGGAATCGGCCCCCAAATTGCTCTTTGGGAGTGTTACGGTCGAAGATTCCGGGGGACACAGACTTTACCGGGAAATATAAATTAAAAGAAAGTTTTTTATTATTATTTTGGTTTTTGTGTCATACTAACCCAAATTTTAAAAATCGAGCAACTTTAAAAAAAAAGTTTCTGTTTAAAATATAAAACTGGGGGAAACTAAGCCAAACTATGAATATATTTCGGGGTTTTCAAAAAGAATTTTTTTTCCCTTTTTAGTGAGATACTTTAAAACATATCTTTAAAAAAGTTTTACTGTTAATAAAAAAATTGATTAAGAAAAAAAGCGCTGAACCCCCTTTTTTTTCCGCCCGCCCCCCGGGTTTAACTTTCTTGGAGTATTGCCCCCCCCCCAACTGTTGGAAAAAAAATTTTTATTAGCTCAAAAATTATTTCATTATTGAAAATAGCAGTTTTAAAAAAAAACATAATTCAGAGCAATAACCTGTAACTCACCTGTCACGATCTCCGCATGGCTGTGACATTCCTACACACACTGAAGCCCCAAAAATACAGGGGAATGTGTGTGAGCTGCATCCTGAGGGTTAATCCCCCGCATGGGGGCATCGGGCAGCTGGGTGAGAGCCTAGCGTAAATACACCACACTCTCATATTCCATAAATTATTTAAATTTATAGATTAAGGTTAAGAGAGTGGTGAAGCAATGTAAAAAGAGGAAATGAGAGGTGGGTGAGATGTTATCAACAAATTTTGTTGAAAATAAGAAAAAGTTTTGGATGAGATTAACAATTAAAAGAAAGCCTAGAGAACAATGGTTTTTGTCAGTTAAAAATAGGAAGGAGAGTTATTAAATGGGAGTTAGGGGTTTGGGGAAGTGGAGGGAATATTTTGAGGGAAATTATTAAATGTTGATGAAGATAGGGAAGCTGTATTTCGTGTATAGGGCAAAGGGGGAATAAAATTTGTGGGGTAGGAAGACCAGTTTTTAGTGGGGGGAATTCGTGAGGGATAGGGGGAAAAAAGAAAGGGGTAAGGCAGCTGGATTGATGGGATAAGATAAAAATGTTAAAAGCAGGTGGGGATATAGTTTTGGAGTGTTTGGCCAATTATTTAATAAATGAAATGGAAGAGGGTAAGGTACCTAGGGATTGGCAGAGAGCAGCATAGTCCCTTGTATAAAGGCAAAGGGGATAAAAGAGAGTGCAAAAATTATAGGGGGATAAGTCTGTTGAGTGTACCTGGTAAAGTGTATGGTAAAAGTTATAATAAAGAATTAAAAAGTAAGACGGAGAATAGGATAGCAGAGAACAAGGAGGCTTCAGGAAAGGTAGGGGTGTGTGGACCAGGTGTTTACAGTGAAACATATAAGTGAACAGTTTTTAGATAAGGCTAAAGGGGTCTTTGTGGCATTTTATGGATTTGGAAAAGGCGTATGACAGGGTGGATAGGGGGGCAATGTGGCAAAATTTGCAAGTGTTTTGGTGTAGGAGGTGGGTTACTGAAAGAAAGTGAAGAGTTTTTTTAGGGAGGATAGTGAGGCTCAAGTTAGAGTATGTAGGAAAGAGGGAAATTTTTTCCCAGTAAAAGTAGGCCTTAGAAAAGGGATGTGTGATGTCACCGTGGTTGTTTAATATATTTATAGATGGGGTTGAAAGAGAAGTAAATGCGAGGGTCTTGGCAAGGGGCGTGGAGTTAAAAGATAAAGAATCACACACAAAAGTGGAGTTGTCACAGCTGCTCTTTGCTGATGACACTGTGCTCTTGGGGAATTCTGAAGAGAAGTTGCAGAGATTGGTGGATGAATTTGGTAGGGTGTGCAAAAGAAGAAAATTAAAAGGTAAATACAGGAAAGAGTAAGGTTATGAAGATAACAAAAAGATTAGGTGATGAAAGATTAAATATCAGATTGGAGGGAGAGAGTATGGAGGAGGTGAACGTATTCAGATATTTGGGAGTGGACGTGTCAACGGATGGGTCTAGAGAGATGAGGTGAATCATAGAATTGATGAGGGAAAAAAAGTGAGTGGTGCACTTAGGAGTCTGTGGAGACAAAGAACTTTGTCCTTGGAGGCAAAGAGGGGAATGTATGAGAGTATAGTTTTACCAAAAGCTCTTATATGGGTGTGAAGCGTGGGGGATGAATTTGCAGCGAGGAGAAGCTGGAGCAGTGGAGATGTCCCTGTCTGAGGGCAATGTGTGGTGTGAATAAAAATGCAGAGAATTCGTAGTTTGGAAGTTAGGAGGAGTGCAGATTACCAAAACTGTTTTCCAGAGGGCTGAGGAAGGGTTGTTGAGGTGGTTTTGGACATGTAGAGGAATGGAGCAAAACAGAATGACTTCAAGAGTGTATCAGTCTGTAGTGGAAGGAAGGCGGGGTAGGGGTCGGCCTAGGAAGGGTTGGAGGGAGGGGGTAAAGGAGGTTTTTGTGCGAGGGCTTGGACTTCCAGCAGGCATGCGTGAGCGTGTTTGATAGGAGTGAATGGAGACAAATGGTTTTAATACTTGACGTGCTGTTGGAGTGTGAGCAAAGTAGCATTTATGAAGGGGTTCAGGGAACCGGCAGGCCGGACTTGATCCTGGAGATGGGAAGTACAGTGCCTGCACTCTGAAGGAGGGGTGTTAATGTTGCAGTTTAAAAACTGTAGTGTAAAGCACCCTTCTGGCAAGACAGTGATGGAGTGAATGATGGTGAAAGTTTTTCTTTTTCGGGCCACCCTGCCTTGGTGGGAATCGGCCAGTGTGATAATAAAAAAAAAAAAAAATATTTTTCCCCAAAAAAAAAATAAATAAATAGGCATCAGCTGGCAGAAAGTGGCGGAGCCTGCTTCTCTTTGTCTGTGACCTCCATTCTACCCACCGCCACCTGGCGTAGGGGCCCCCCGCCCGAAGAAGTGAAACTGCGTAATATCCAGACGACCTTCACTGTCGGTCGGGCTTTTTTTCTATGGGCTTCCCCGGGAGAAGGGCATGCTTTCCATTTTTATCTTCACTCCGGGGTAAAACCCCCCC
>NW_026505496.1:0-15776 GCF_026875155.1 Cherax quadricarinatus
TACTTCAATATGACACTTTATAAACTCTATGCTTATTTATCTATCACATTTTTTTAATATGCATAATAAACAATATAAAAAAACATAAAAAAACTGTATACACTCTAGAAGAATAAAATATGTAGGGTTTTATGTATGTGGGGGGGGGAGACGCAGCACGGGCATTTCTTGCCCCGAATGAAAACCTTTTTCCCTATTTTTTCCTCTCAGACGTGTTAGTATAAGAAAAAAAATGGGTTTGTAATGCTAACTGCTTTTAATCACTTTTTCATAAAAAAACCATAATAAAGAAATAAAATGGTGTAAGTACACCATTTACATACCTTGCAGAAGAAGGCTTTAAAATCCAAAACATGCCCCTTGCTGACATGCAAAACACATTAAAAAATCTGGATGGTTATTTCAGAAGATCCCATAAAACCCTTTCAGGGTTTCTGACATACTAGACGCTTACGCACCGGGGGTTATTGACGTACTAGTATCTGAAAATTCTAGCGTTTTTAAATATGGGGGGGAAAAGGCTGGTAGGCTAGATGGAGGAAAATGGTTGGGGGGTCAGTGTGGCGGTAGAAAAAAAAATCGGGGACCCTGTGATTGTGGGAACACCAAGTAGACCTTGTTCACCATGCCTCGGGTAAAAAAATCCTCATCTGGCAGATTGGGACCCCTTTTTTTTCCCCTGGACAGTTCAAATATGAGGGAAAGTCCTTGAAGACGATTTTCAAGGTTTTGATGAGACTGTGACGAAACTAATGACCAAATAAAGGTTTTAGTGAGGAAAACCCAGACGACCCTCCCCTTCCCACTCTGCTGCTGGGCCGTTTGTTCACGTTCAGTTGCACCAAATGAAAGAGGAAACCCCTATTTTCCCATATCCCAGACTCAGATTGAGCAATGGTAGACAGTAAATTAAATATGAACAAAAGCCTTAAAAACATTCCAGTAGCGATAGGAAGTGGAAAATTCTCCATGAACTTCATAATACAAGGGTAAAATCGCTCTGGTAGGTGCCTATGCTATTAAGGGGAAAGGATCATCTCAGAGTACTTTTCCCGTAAAAAATGAATATGGTAAAATGAAGATGTGGTTGCAATTGGGATGGAAAATGTGCATGGTGGGGGTGCCACCCGGGGGCACCAGCAGTGGGCTTGCTGCCACCCCACGCCGCACTCACTGTCGAAAACAAAGGCCCCATCCCCCACCACCCACCACACCGCCCCCCACAACCACAACCCCAAAACCCACAACCAAACCCCCTTCAATATCCATACCCACCAAAACGCCCCGGGATTGGCATGAAGCTGGCAATTTTGTTCCAATCCCCATCACTTTGATGAAACTCAAAGTGGAATAGGGCCATCTTTTCACTTGTAAAATGCACTGAGCTAGAATTTTTTGAGTATTCTTTGACGAACCCCGGGAAAGAAACACATATTCACAAACCCCATGGAAACACAATACTTTCCCAAAATCATTACACCAGTGGAAGGAGCAATTGGGGCTGAGAGATCTTTTTTTGCCACAATAAGCTTATCCCACATGTGTATAAGCACATGTCAAATCATACTGGTCAACAGACCCCCTGATTTGCAACCCAGGATTCAGTGTATAATGCGAGTGAATCAAATTTGCGCTATTACATATGTTTTCTCTTCCAGACAAAACCGGGCCTGACAAAAACGCAGGTTATATAAGATTGGGAAATTTTGGTTTGTGTACCTGAAAGAGAAATCAGTACGCTTTTTTACCCTTAGGAAGTTTGAATTTGAGGTCTTGTTTGTTCAAAGGAAGACTTTCTTTTAAACAGTAATACCAAGAAGAGGAAAGCTGTGGTAAAAGTTATTTGGCTTTTTTGACTGCTCAGTGGTTTTATTGGATATTATTGGTGCACGGGAAAATTATACATTGAAAAAACCCCGGGAATTTAAATGGGCTTTTTCGGGATGTGGTTAACAATGTGGAACCTATTTTGGGTAAGGGTTTTATTATTACGAAATGGTCACAACCCTCACTCAGAATTTTTTTGTGGGTGAACTGGCAGATGTGTGTGGCACAGTGCATGAAAATTTGGCAACATATCCCCGGGTTTGACGCTGGCACCGTAAGGTGAGGTCCAAATGACATCATGGATTTCGGGGCATGACAAACGAATGCACACTGTTGTATCATTCACCCAAAACGAAATGACAAACACGGAAAGGCAAAAATAGGAGACCAATAAACCCATTCTAAAACCACGCTGGATGTTACCCCTTAAATATGATTCATGGAAAAATGTGACATGAGATTGGGTTTGCTGACTGTGTTGCAAGATCATAATGGTACAAAAACTTTTTTCCCCCTTTTGGAAATTTCCTGCTCAAGCTTATAATATTATAATGGGACCAGAAACAAACACCATATGGCGAATTTTTCTGTCTCATCAACAAATAGTATTCAAGTCCAAGGGAAAACAAACCCAATAGAAACTGCCCACTAAATTTCAACAATCCCTTTCATCTGAAGCATGGTGAGATTTCCTAATACAACTGCCTCTACTCCTTTTCAAGAAAAAGACTCAAAGAGGCGTTAATCTGTCCCAAAACAAAAAAAACGCCAACAACAACACAGGACACTTGTTTTTGTGTAGGGTGTAAAAAAAACCCTGTGCATGCACCATGTTTGTAAGGTTCCACAGGCGCAGAACTTTAGAAACATGTTCGTGACTTTGTTCTTATGCCCAGAGTCTTGGTAAGATGGGTAAGGAAAAAGAATGGGTAAGGGTAAAAATATTGGAAAAGGGTGGGAGGGGGATGAGGTAGGATATAAAAGTAGTCCCCCAACCACTTTGGTGAAATTTTAAAAAAAGTGTATGTGAAAAAACAGGGGGCCCCCCGGTTAACGAATTTTTTAAACCCAAAATATGTTCAGGTGCCAGTCTGAAAATTTTTCCCATAAGGAATATTGTGAAGTAATTAGTCCATTTCAGCCCCCAAACATACACGTACAAACACACTTACATAAATACTTTTTCAAAATTTTGGTCGCTTTCGGAGTGACTTATCGGGGGTCCACTGTAATAGAAAATTTTTTAAGGGGGTTAAAATACAAACCCATCAGAGTCAATAGATATAACAGATAAAGGTACATGCCCCTGAATTGGTAAGTATATATACAAGTTGCAATTGCTTTTTTTTTGTGTTGCATAACGAAATTTAAAAAAAAGACAAGGCGGAAATCGGGACAGTCGAAAAGAATTACTTGAGTTGCTTCTTTAAAGGTGGTGTCCCCCATAGAAATGTAGCATATTTTAACAGTAGAGTAGAATAAAAGGGATAAAAAGATATCCCTAATTAGGGGCAAATTTTTTAGTAAAAAAGGGGTTTTGGGTTCCCCAAATCATTTTCATCTGCAGGGGGGTTGCTCAAAAATTTGGCAAGGTAATCGTCTTTAGGGATAAAGGGATAAAGGTTGCACCCTCTGTGGGAGAGTCTTCTTTGGGCCTGGAGGAGGATTTTAAAAAGTACAGCAGTGGTATTTTCAACTTGGGAGGATTTTTCCTATCTGGTTTGATTTCTTGCACTGCATAGAGTTGTCTCTTCTTTAGCGTATAAGGCATACATTTAAACCCTTTAGGGTCCCTCCCGTAATTACGGCTTTACGTTTTAGGGGCCAAACCGTAATCTACGCCATGGCCGCTCACTCTGATAAACTGTGAGTGGTACATTTGGGCCTAGTTGAGAGAATACATCATGTGGTATGTGTGCACCACATAAAAAAAGATCCCGCAGCACACGTGTATTAAAGAGAAAAAAAATGAAATCATGATTTTCGATTAAACACACTTTGCAGAGTTTTTTCGTTTTTGTTTTTTATAGTTGTATTTTTCGATTTCTTGGTCTCATTTGTAGAATGGAAGCATATTACGAAATAGAGAGATTTTTTATTGGTTTTAGCATTTGGAAAAAGGCTTGAAATGGCTCAAAAATAGCGGAAATGTTTAAAATTTTTGCCCATATTTAAGAGTAAACAAACGACCCCACAAATCTAATACACTCAGCAGTGGTCTTTATACATTTACAAATTGATGATGAAATTTTTACAATTTTTACAGTATTGCAAACAAAAAATCTTTTTATTTTTTGGTGTGAAAAAAAATTCATTTGGAATAAAAAAAACAAAATGGAATTTATTTTTAAACCCCAAAACATAACTAAAAACAGAGGAAATGTTAGTTTAGTGCCCAAAGCCTAATTTTTCATTCTGGACCCTATTTTTAAATTGGGAAAATTTTGAACTTTGTGTTAAATTGGCCAAATTAACAATTTCCCCTTTACTTTATTTTTTAGTTGAAACATTGACTTTGGGATTTTGTGCCCAATCGATAGAATAGAATAAACTGGAAATAGTTTTGAATTTTGGGTTTATTGGGTAATGTAATTGGGCCCAAAATGGGAGTCAAAGCGGCAAAATCCCCCATTGTAAAAAATCGCTGACACATCAAAAAATTTGCGAGAGCATAATTTTCGTCAATTTTCCACCAAATTCCGTACTTTTTGTTTTATTACCTCACAAAAAGAAATTCTCTACGATTTTTAAGAAAAAAAACAAATTTTTTTTTTTTTTAAAAATTTGGGCACTGGTGCGTGACTCCAATTTGGGCCTTGGACCCTGAAAGGGTTTTAAGGGGTAAAACCCGTTTTACATTAAAATTGTCATTTTTTTACTCTGTCTCTCCTCCTGGGACCCGTAATAAAGCGAAAAGCTCTATTCTGGACCCGTTGCAACTTTTGTGTTTGGTCTTTGTTGTTACGAAATTGGGGCACTGGGTTTTCGAGATTGGTTTATCATCTTTTATAAGATGTTTTTTGACATGTGAAGGGGCTTGATTTAAATCAGAGAGACTCAAGACCGCTTTGGGGCATGTTTATTTTTATTGACGTGAGATGTTGAGGGAGCAGCCCCGTCTATTTCATATCCCAAAATCTTGTTTGGTTTTTTAATGGCTACAGGTGCCTCGATGGGGATACTCCCCTTATCTTTGATCATATGCAAAACTCCTATGTGTAACAGGGGGTTTTTTCGGGGGTTTGTCTAATTCTCCATTTTTTTTCTCAATTGGTGTTGGACGAAGTTCAATATTTATTTTTTCTATGACTTTTTATTTGTATTTTTTTGTTCAGGAGTTGACGAAGACATGGGTAACTCACTGCAATTGCTTATAATTTATCATTAAACTCTGGTTGAGAAGTCATTCACATAAATATTTAAAAAGAATTGGACTAAGACAAGAAACCCCTTTTGGACTTTCCCTGAAAGGTAGGAATATTTTTTTTTAGTTAAGAAGTTTATATAAATCTGAGAAAAGTCCAGTTATGGTCAGGTAGGTCAATAAATTTGATATAAGACCATCATGCCATAGCACAAAAGCTTTTTTTGAACATCTTGGTGGCCCAATTAGGGGAAGATTGCCCTGATGTTTCAGACCGTTTCAGTATCAAAAATAATATTTATTTTATGATGGGTACCCTTGTTCCTAAAGCCAAACTGTTTTTCAGTAAAAAGGGGGGTTAAATCCCTATAGTAGTCGTCTGTTGGAAATTATCCTTTCAAGAACTTCCCATGACTTCAAGTAAGGGTATGGTCTATGTTTTTTTGGTTGTGGGTTCTTTATTGGTTTACAAGAAAGATCACCCCAGCAGTCTTAAAAACCACTGGAAAATGTCCGGAGCTAAGATGGGATTAAAAAATATTAAACCAAAAACAGTTTACAATTTCTGGGGGAGGAACTTTTTTTTTTTCATTGTTATTCCAGAGAGACCTGGGGCTCTATTTCGCATTCCTCCAATAACTTGACTCATCTCAAAATAGTTGTAGGTTTGTAAGCAGGTGGCCTCTTCAAGAGTTAGTATGTGGAAGGTGGATTGTAGATCACTAAGTCTCATCGTCCATTCATTGACCAATGATAGTGATTTTTTTTAAACGAGACTGTTATGTGGGGAGAAATTTTCTCCCTAATCACCCAAAATTAGCCTGGGCCTGGGATCATCAAGTTTTAATCTCGACCTCTTCTTTATCACAGGGGAGGAATGAATTGGTGGTAGGTGCCCCGTGTTTTGCACCAAAAGTTGCCGAATCTTTCTCCAAAAATTTTGCGGCTTTTTATTGATTTGCTTTTAGAACACAATTTCCATAAGTCAGTTTTTGATGACTAATCATGTTTTTAAATTTAATTCTTGCCTCAAATTAAAAAATGTAACTCTGGGGGGTTGCCGTTTTTAAAATACCTTTGCATTCGTTTGATAATTTTTTTACCCTCTTAATTTCCCTGAGGTTTATATTGTTGGTAATCTTTGTGGGAACTAATTTGGGAAGTTGCATTTGTACATCAAAAATTCGTTGTGAAAGGGAAACCCGATTGCGTCGTCAAAAGCAGGGAAGGTGATTTTCCAATGAACAATTTCCCCTCTTACCCAGAAAAGCCCTAAGGGGTCAAATCCTAGGGTGTTAAGGGGGGGTTTAGGGGGTAAGGGTTTTAAAGGAGAAGTTTGGTTGTATTATAACAGGGATGTGGTCAGACCTAAAATTTCCACCAGGAGGATACGACAATGAAAGAGGTCACAGCCCCTTTTTTGTCAGGAAACGGGGGATGGGACCAAAAAACGATTTAAAGAAAAAGGGCCTGAAATGAAAGTTTTTTGGGTAAAGATATTAAATAGTTGTTTTCCTTTCAAGTCACCCAGTGGATTACCAGTCCACATTTAAAAGGGGGGCAGGGTATGAGCATTAAAATCTCCCACTAGAATTTTGGAATATTTTGCTTAAATCCTATGTAAGGAATTACTCTATATATGGTTGTTTTGGGGGAAAAACCATTTCCCCTATCAATAGTTGGGCCCCAGAGACGTCGTATTCGATTAAAGAATTTTTCTTCATAAACTGAATATTTCTAAATTTATAGCCTAATTTAATAAGATGGCTAGGGGCCAAATAGGGCCCTTTTGATTTCTCCACAGTAGATAACCACGTAATTTAATATTTGATAAACTCCCACAGCTGTCTCATTCAGAGTATAACATCAGAATTGAAATTTAAAAGTAGTTCAATTTCAAAGGAACGGTTTTTTTAAAGAAATTTGAATATTAATTTGGAAAATTGTAACCCCCCATTATTTTTTGCACTTCGCACGTGTACTGGGTTTAAAACGTCTGCAAGTAATTCATTTTTGGTATCACCTACCCCCTGCTAAAATCGTCGGGGGAGGAGGGAAATTTCGAGTTTGCTTGGTACTAAAAATTCACCTCCTCACTAGATTTGGGTAATTTTAAACAGAACATTGTCATCATCATCAGAAAACTGGTTGATTTTCCCAGTTTCAGGAAGCAGGGGCTCGTGAGATTAATGGGAGACTGTGGAGGCTCCAAGAGAAAATTTGTAGGCCGGGGAATTTACCCTGGGAAAGTTCCTGTTCAACAGGATCAGCTGCAATAAGGAAGAGTAACCCAAAGGGGGTGATCCCTGAAAAAGGGGATAATTAGGGCTTTTTTTGTAAAGTAAGGGGGCAATTTTTTTTGTTTTGAGGGGGCGGGGCCATAAAACCTAAACTTATCGGGGATAGAAATGGGATGATCCCATTACCCATTAACAAATCACTGAAAATATTAGAGCAGAGTTGATGTTACCACCTGCTAGTCCTGGGCCACAATACGTTAGTTGAGCTCTCGCATTTTCCTGGCTGAGGATACCTGAGACAGGGGAGGTGGGGCTAAACCCTTTTGTTGCGTTTGTGTAGTTGTAGATGGGGTTAATTGGGGCACCCCAAAAGGGGGGCAAAATTTCCAAACATTGGAACCGGGGGAAAGGAGCCCTAGGAGCCCCCATAGATCCGGGGCAAAGCTGGGAAGGAAGTTTGAGACATTGTTGGGGGTGCCTGGGGGGTGGTCTTCGAAAAATTGGATGTTTTTTTGGGTTCTAGAATTTTTGCTTTACCTTTTTCCCTCTGGGGACGATAGCAGAAACAGTGGTGTTTTCCATTGCAGAGGAACTTTGGGCTTGTTTTTGTTATGAAAATTTTTAAAAGAATGTTGACCAGAGCATAGCTCCCAAAATCGTGTTTGGGGTATGCATTTTTTTGGTGTTGACCAAATGCGTACTTTTTAAAATTTTGTGTAACACTGACAAACCGTTCAAGAGAATTTGGTCAGGTGTACATTTTGGGCCCAAACATTTAAGCCATTTTGAACCCCCTATTTGGCTGTTCAGTGTCTAAAGTATTAATTTTAATGTTCCCGGGTTTTCCCCGGGTTTTAGAGAATTTATATGCTTGGACAGCCTTAAATTTCAGAATACTCCCAATTAAAGTCAAAAACAAGTTCATTCCTTTGGGCCTCTCTCATGAAACTGTTAATTCTGGCAAAAAACACAGGTGCCTTGGGGTTGATCCCAAAATTTTTAAATTTGTCCAGAACATCCGCTCAAGCAGTTGAAGTAACTCTTCTTCAAAAAAGGAAAGTCTCCCCAGCGTGGGTTTGAAAAACAAACGGGAGCAAACAGTTGAATTCGAAAAAATAAATTCTAGAATTTCTTTTTTTCGATTTTTTGCATCAAATGAATTTATACTCTTATTCGTCCCATGATTCCGGAAGGACTCTGGCACAGAATTGCTTTAACAAAAAAGGTCTTTCCTTAGTGTTAGTCCTGACATCTATTTCAGCGATTATAAAGGGTCACCCCTAAGTAGCCTACCCTCAAGTGGTGGGGGGAAAAGGGGCCCAAGGCAAAGATCGGCGGGATTTAAAAAAAAACCACACGGCTACCGGATGGTCAAAATCCCTTGTGCTAACTCCCCAAAGGCGAAGTTGCCAAAAGAAGATAGGAAAGTCAGAAGGATAGCAATGTAAGTATGTGTGTTATGTGTGGGCCATGTAGATGTTTGGGGGGGGGAGGATGGGGGATGGGGAAGAGAGGGGTGAACAAGCAAGAAATCACCGCCTTACCCTCTTTGATGGGATGGGGCCGAAGTGACGCAAGCAAGTTTCCTCTCAGCTCGGGCCGAGAAAAACTCGGGATAACCCAAGAAAAATCTTGAGTAAAAAAAGTTCAGAGTTGCCTGATCGAGAATTTATCAGGATAACTGAATGTTTTTTATACTTGGGACGTGTGTTGGAGTGTGAGCAAAGTAACATTTATGAAGGGGTTCAGGGAAACCCGGCGGGGCCAGACTTGAGCCCTTTGGAGAGGGGAAGTACAGTGTCTGCACTTGAAGGGGGGGTGTTAATGTTGCATTTAAAAGCTGAAGGAAAAGCACCCTTTCTGGCAAGACAGTGATGGAGTGAATGATGGTGAAAGTTTTTCTTTTTGGGCCCCCCTCCCTTGGTGGGAATCGCCAGGGGGAAAAAAAAAAAAAAAAAAAAAAAAACTAAAAGAGCGGGAAGGGCGACGTCTTCTCTCCACGGCGGCTGCCCCCGGGTGACCCCAATTCAAAGTTTTTCCTAAAAGTATTACAATTTTGAGTTTACAAATTGGTTTTGTGGGGTTTACATGTATAAAAAAAAATTCAGAGTGTACCACAGAACGCCTAGCACAGCTAGGCTTTGGGGCAGACTTATTTTAAAACTTAGGGTTTAAAATGTTACAAAATTTTATGAGGTAAGTTGGTATTATGGCTAAGTGACTAAAAATGTTGTGAGTTTAGCAATGGAATCTTTTTGTTTGGCATTACTGTTTCAGTATTGGAGTATCACAGGCCAATTTAAAGACTAGTGAAGATTCATTATTTTGAGATTTGAGATTGTATTTCTGTTTAGGTAAATGGGTGAGTGAGTGAAAGTGTGAACCACCAGGGGTTTCGTTTTATTATTGACGGGTGTATCAGGGAATAAGATTTTTTTCTGATGGTATTTTGAAGGTATGAATGTGCGATTTTTGGGAATTTTCGGGGGGGGTTTTCCAGTTTTTAGGGCCTTTGACAAAAATTAATTTTTGTAAAGGTTTGTTGGACACGGGAATGTCATAGAGATGTTTTGTCGGGTTTTTTGTGCCTGTGGGTTCTGTCCAAACTATCAAAAAGTGTTTTAGGTAAATTTTAAATATTGGAATTTAAGGTCCTGTAGATGTAGTTGCACAGTAGAAGTGTGGATTCTGAAAGGGAGTAAGTTAGATCATGAAGAGTGGGGGGGTGTGTTCCCCAGGGGGGGGATTTGTGATTATTCTTACTGCGTTTTTTTTGGGGTTATTAGGGCTTTGGGTGTTTTGCTGCAGTTGAACCCCAAGCACGATAGCATGGTGAGGTAGGTATTAAGTGAAGGTATATGTAAAAGGGGGCATTTTTGCGCACTAGTATCATCTTGGAGAGGATCCCAACCGTTTTGGATACTTTTTTGGTTATTGTTGGTTTGGGGGCTGAATTCAGGTTGTTGTCGGGGTATAGCCTGGGGAATTTCCCTCTTTAGCGGGCAATTAGTGTGTTTCATCAAAATTTTTAAAATTGGCATCTCCTGCTCTGCTCCCAAACATAATGTATGGGTTTTGTCAACTTTAAGGAAATTTTTTGCTGTCACCAAGTGATATTTTGTCAGCCCCTCATTAAAAATGGTGTGGGGGTTGCAAGTTGGGTGAGAGATGACAAAATTTGTCGTCACAAAGAAAGGGGGTTCAGGTGTCGAATACTTTGGAAGATCATTGATGTATATGGGGAAGAGCGGGGGCCCAAGGAACTTCCCTGCGGACTCCGTATAAAGTGGCTGGTTGTTGATGCTGTTCTTTAATGGTGACTACTGATCCTATTATAAGGAAAGATTTGAAATATGCAGCACATGGCCTCTTATACCATAATGGTCAAGTTTGTGGTAGGTGCCGTGGTTACTGTGTCAAAAGTTTTTTAGGTAAATAAAAATTCCAGTGGATATTTCTTTTTTTCCAATGCTGGTAAGCAGCCCTAGCATTTTTATAATTGCATCTTAGTGCTTTTTTTTTCCTGAATCCAAATTGGCGGGGGTTGATATGTTTTGTGACATTAAAATGAATATAGCTCCTGTGCACGATTTTTCTAAAAGATTTTGGTAGCAAGGTAAGTTTATACTGGCCAATAGTTGTTTAAATCTGGGGGGTCACCCCCTTTTAGTTTTGGTGTAACCCTTGCCGTCTTGAGTAGTTTCGGGAAGGTGCTAGCTTATGACTTTTTAAAAAGCAATGAGATAGTTGCGAGAGGACATGGGCCACTCTCTTGTACAAAAACGGTGGGGACGAGACAATTCCCGAGTTATTTTTAAGGGGTTTTATAATCCGGGGGACCCCTGGGTAGTTGGACAAGAAAGAAGGAATTTGGGAAATTCCCCATCTGGTAGCCCCCGGCAGGGGCATTGGTACGTGGGGTTTTTTTGGCGAGATTAAACCTTGGTTGAGAAAAAGTTGTTAACTTGTTAGCTGTTCGGGGGTTGCAGGGTTTTTCTTGGGTTAGTTGGGAAAATTATTCTTGTTTTTTTCCAGTTTGTGGGTCCCAGAATTAGAGAGTGTTTTAAAGTCTTTTTTATATCTCCTCTTGGCAGTGAATCACTGTAGTAGTATAGTTTGTTTGGCTTTCTTTATTACTTTGGGGAGGGGCGATGAATTTGTTTAAGAATATTTTGTGTATTAAGCCCTGCTATTTGCTTTTTAATTGGTGTTTCTTACAAGGGTTTTAAATGGTGCTGGGGTTAGCCATGGGCAACCAAACCTTTGTTTTGATCTGTTTGTTTTTTTTGGAAAAATTTTTTGTATAGTCTAGATTTTTTTTAAAAAAAATGTTGTCCATTTGTCAATACCACTGGGCCTTTGGGAAAATTTTGTAGGCCATAACAGCTCTAGGTCATGTGAACTTCCCTTTTTGAGGCCTTTACATATCTAAACGGACTTGTTGTATTTAAGTGGGGGTTTTCTTTTTTTGTCAAAAGGAAGGTAGGGTAGTTCTGTAGTGCTATCTGTATTTCCCGATTAAGGGGGGCTGTATATTTGGCCTATTGGCTTATTTCACTTTTTCAGTAGCCCGGGTTGGTTAGTTATTGTTGGTATAAAGTGTGTTGGGAATTGGATGAAATCAGTTACAGGCTGATCATCTAGTAGGCCAAGGTTGAGTTGAAGTCTCCGCTAAGAGAGGGGTGCATTCATTTGTCTGTTTTTTTATTCGGCCTTTAATTTCTCATAATTTGGGGTGTTTGTGTGGGGTATCCGTAAATTGCACCGATTTTTAAAGGGGTCTTAAGGTTTTTTACGTAAAAATTTCAAAAATGTATTCTCCCTATTCATCATAAAACAAATTTGGGGCTGTACAAATAATTGGTTAGAGTAATAGATTGCAAAACCCCCCCAAATTGTATGGGCTGCAGTTGGGATTGCTGTGTTCCTGGTAGAGGGTAGATATCTATTGTGCCTGTTTTTAAACCCGGGCTCAGTAAGAATAATGCAGGAGAAGGGTGTCTTATGATTAAGGAGTGCCAGGAGGGCATCATAGGTTTGCTTAAAGGGCCTGAGTTTGTATTAAGTACTGATAGACTTTTATCATTGTTTTTGGATAGTCTGGCTTGTGATCTGGTATAAAAGGGAGTTACTTTCCAATAGGTTTTGATTTGGTCAGATTAGAGGTTTAGATCGGGTCAAAAGTGACAATCATCTTTAGGTTAAATTTGGTTATTTACATCCTGATTGGTGTTTAGTTTTAGTACTGATATCCTTTGTGGTGGGAGTTTGGACAAGTATATAGCTATGCATTTTGGTCATGTAGAGTATAGTCACTAATACACATAATGTATTGGTGTTGTCTATGTGTGTACGGGAAAGAGCTAAAGTAAACAGTAAAACAATAATATAAAAAACAAATTAAAAAAAAGCACAAAACTCTCACTTGTAATTGCACAAGGGCTAATGTAATGACTTTGGAAAGTTATGTATTGACCTAGAGTGAGCAATAGTACAACTAGGTTTTAAATTTAAAAAATAAAAAAAACAAATTAAAAAAACACCAGGCTCCATAGTAATACCTTGGTTTAAAAATTAAAGAAAATTTGGGACTGACTATGTATTGAGCTAGAAAACTAAGTACAACCTGAGTTTAATCTAAAGATAAAAAAAGGGACAAGACCTCATTTTTTAAATTTCACTAAGTGTTATATAAGTTGTTTACAAGAATTAAGATAACTAATTTAAAATTTACAAAAAATATACAAGTTAAACAAAAGAAAAAAAGAAAAAAAAAAAAAAATAAATTTGGGCCCATTTCAAAAAGAACCCGAGGGACACCCCCCAAACCCGCCAGGGTCGGCTTTAAAAAAAAAAAAAAACCTTTAAGAAAAAAAAAACCCCCCCAAAACCCAAAATTTGAAAAGTAGAAACTTCGAAAGCCTCGCAAAGGCCCCATTTTCCAACCAAATTTTCCCCTTTAGCCCCTTTTTGGCCAATTTCCCTTTAAAACAAAAAAAAAAAAAAATTTTTTTTTTGAAGGGGGGAAAAAACCCCCATTTTAAAAACACCAAAAGTTTGAAAATTTGATTTTAAAAATTAAAAAAAGGAATTTTCCGAAAGGGGGTTAAAAAAAAAGGCTTCCGGCCAAAAAGTTTCCTCGCATTTCCCCAAAGGCCCCTTTAAATTTTTTTTTCCCATTTAATTTTTAATTTACAAAAAATATAAAATTTCGTTAGAAAAATCCATTTTTTTAAAAAATTTTTTTTTTAAAAAAAACCCCCATTTATGTATTCACCCCTTTTCCCTTTTTTCGAATTTTTAAAAAAAATTTTGCCTTTACAAAATTTTAAGGCCATTTTTTTTAAAAACCAGAAAAAAAAAATTACAAATTTCTGAAAAAAGTTTCCTTTTTAAAAAAGCCCGCTCAACCCTTTAAAAACCTGTCACTGAAATTTTTTATTTCCCAAAAAAAATTAAGTTTTTTTTTTCCCGACTTTTTGCATTTTTTTTGTGTAAAAAATGAATTTTTATTGGGCCCCCTTTTTAAAAGATTTAGGCCGCAGAAATGATTTCCAAAAACCCCGCAAGAGTACAAAAAGGAAAAATCAAATTCCTTTTCTAATTTTGAAATTTCCAATTTTACACCTTTCATGTTAAAACCAAGTCAAAATATTTTAAAAAATTTCTTTAAATGGGCTTCAAATTCTAAATTTGGAATTTTTAAAATAAAATAAACAAAAAAATTACCCAAAAAAATTTCACTTAAAGTCCGAAAATTTTTTAAAAAAAAAATGGGAAGTTTTTTTCTAAATTAGACGGTGGTCAAAAGGAAAAATTTTTTTTATAAAATTTTTAAAATTTTCAAAAAAATTTTTTGGGAAATTAAAAAAGTTTTTCCCAAAAAAAATTGACGGGAGAAAATTTTGGTGTTTAAAAAATTTTAGAAGAAAAAATTTTCAAAAAAAATAAAAAAAAGGGTTTTTTCTTCAATATTATGGAGATACATATTTTCAACAAATTTTTAAACCTAAGAATTAAATGGAAAAACAAAATTTAGAAAAAGGATTAAATTTAAAATTTAAAATAAAAAAAATTTTTAAAAAAAGGAAATTATTAATTTTTTAAAAATATGTTTTTTTAAAAAAAAAATTAGGTATAATAGGGGGAAAAAATACAAAATTTTTAAAAACAATTAAATAAAAAAATAAATTTTTTAAAAAAATAAAAATAAGGGTTTTTTATTTTAATTTTAAAGTTGTAAAAGAAATTTTTCAAAAGGACCAAAAATAATAATAAGGTTTTTGTTGATTTTTGATTTTGAAAAAAGTTTGGGGAAAGTATAAAATTGTTTATTTTTACAAAATTTGACCTTTTAAATTGTTTTTAATAAAATTTTTGTAAAAATTTGATTTTCCCAATTTTGTTAAGTTTTTTATCATACAGGATTTTCAGTTTTTTGGTAAAGGTTTAGATACCCCTTTTTATTTAAATTTAAAAAATTAAGTTTTAATTTTTGCAGTATGGTTAAAAAATTTTCAAAAATGGGTTAGGGAAATTTTTATTTATGTAAGTTTTGGGTTTTTTTAAATTAGAGTAATTTTTTTTGTTTGTTTTTTTATTTAAAAAATGGATGTTAATATTTTGGCCGGGAAATTTCTTTTATTTTTTTTTAAGCAAATAGTATAAGGTTACTAAGGTTTTTTTCTTTTTATGCTTTTAAAATTTTTTAAAATAATTTTTTGGGGAGGATTATTTTTATGGTTTTTCAATTGATTTGGGGAAATTTTTGGCAAAAACTTAAAATTTTGTTTGGTTGGCATTGGGGTTTTGTTTTATTCTCTAAGATTATATTTTAAAATGTTGAAAATCATTCTTTGGGGTTTTGGTTTGGTTTCCCAGGACTACTTGTGGTTTTCCAAGAAAATCTGGTGAGCCCTGTTTTTTTGTTATTTTTTTCCCGGGTTTTAAGGGGGGGTTTTCCCGGGCCCCCTTCAGGAAAGTTTTTGGTTTTTTTTTGTGGGGGCTTTTTTTTAATTTGTTAAAACCTTTTTTTAAAAAATTTTAATCAAATTTAGGGGCTTTTCCTGGGCCCTTTTTTTGGTTTTTGGGGATTTTTCCTTTACCATTTTTTCTTTTAACATGGGAAACTTTTTACCTGGGCTTTTTTTTTATTTCTTTAAATGGTACAAAACTTTTTTGCTTTTAAAAAGGGAAAAAACGGAGTATTTCTTTTTAAATGTTTTTTGGTTATTTTCACTTTGGGAAAAAAATTGAAAAAAAAATTAAAAAACTTTTATAGTTTTTTGTTAAAAAATTTTTTAAAAACCGGGACAAAGGGGGCATTATTTTGGTTTAAAAAAAAA
>NW_026505497.1:0-21824 GCF_026875155.1 Cherax quadricarinatus
CACTTTACCGTACGTCACTTTAAGACTGTACAGTAACAAAAATCCCCTCCTGACAGTGGGCGAAATAATGGTTCCCAGTGACCCCCACTTGACGATTTATATAAGGGACATTAGTAACTGGTACCCAAATAATCTGCCTTATGTAAAATAGAAGGTTTTGAAGTGCATTTTACACATCTCTCAGAATTAATTCTTCTTCTCTTCGTCTTCTTCTCATGTAAGTACAAGAAAGTAGTTCAACGGTAGACATCAACCGTCCAGGATAAATCCCGTGCTGGTATGAGTGCTCCAAATTCATCAGTGTCTCCCAGAGAATAAGACCAAGTTAATCCTTAAAAAAAGAATGTCGAGGAATTCCGTGAAACAAACACACAAGAAACTCACGATATAACTTTGGTCAATCTGCACAGCACGTCGTAGTTGTCAACGAAGACACGTTGCTAACGAGCTTTATACAGTGATAATGATGATTACATATATATATATATTATATATATATATATATATATATATATATATATATATATATATATATATATATATATATATTTATATATTATATATATATATATATTATATATATGTATATATATATATATATATATATATATATATATATATATTATATATATATATATATATATATATATATATATATATATATCGTACTGAATATGTATAACAAACTTGAGATTTTGGCTTAAATAGCAACGCTCTTCTGACCGATATGGCAAGCAAAAATTTGTGTATGCAGTAATTTCGCAAAAATCATTCTGAACCTAACGAAAAAAAAAATATTTCACTGTGTTCGTTTAGTATATTAAATTACTGTAAACAAATCTAAAATATATTTAGTTGCGTTAGGCTAAATAAAGTGCTCTTGTTATAATAAGGTTAGAGGTTAGGTAAGTTTTCTAACATTCTTTTGGTGCAAATTTAAAAATTTTTACATTAACATAATGAAAAAATGTATCTCTAAACGTATAAAAGAAATTTTAAGAAAGGACTTAATTTTAATTGAGTTCTTGCTAATTGACCGGTTTTACATATTCGGCACGGCATATATATATATATATATATATATATATATATATATATATATATATATATATTATATATATATATATATATATATATATATATATATATATATTATATTTATTATATATATATATATATATATATATATATATATATGAACTCTAGTCTGATGTAGTAGACAGGAATCACAGGGATGAAGTCATGTATAGCGTTGAAGCTTTGTGGCTTATTAAGCCTTGGGCTTATTAAGCTTTGTAGCTTATTAAACCACACTCGATGGCTCATTTCGCAGCCTGACTTTCCTCGCTTGAATGGGGTTGGTCTATTTATTATAGAGAAACTTAAAATAAAGAACTTGGAAGGGATTAGTTTGTTGGAAAAAGAGGCAACGCCGACCACAGCTCATTAATGAAACATGTTGGCAGGTGAAGGTCATGCTACTGAAGCAATATAGTACAGCTAGGAAAGATGTGAGTCTATGTGTGTTTTGATGTGAGTCCGTGTATGTTGATGTGAGTCCATGGACGTTGATGTGAGTCCGTGTATGTTGATGTGAGTCCATGGACGTTGATGTGAGTCCGTGTATGTTGATGTGAGTCCATGGACGTTGATGTGAGTCCGTGTATGTTGATGTGAGACCTTGCATATTGATGTAAATCCATGTATATTGATGTAAGTCCATATATGTAGATGTGAGTCCATGTATACTGATATAAGTCCATGTATATAGATGCGAGTCCATGTATTTTTATAATTTTCTTGTGAGACATAACTAAAGACTAGGAAAACAAAACAAAAATTTCACTTGGATTGTGAGGAGACTCATCATTTGAAATAAGGATTTAGATCCTCTTCCATGGGCTGCTACTGAAATTAACATCATCACGAAAGGAACCGAAAACAGGTTATTGCTAAAGACCTTATGAGACTATACCCTTTAAAGAAAGTGTCTCGGTCCTCCCTTCGTACTTAGGAAACAGAGGATCGAGGCTCCATCAGTCCTCTCGCTGAATCATACTGACGGGCTTAGCACATACACACACACACACACACACACACACCACACACACACACACACACAACACACACACACACCACACATATATATATATATATATATATATATATATATATATATATTATATATATATATATATATATTATATATATATATATATATATATTTATATATATTATATATATATATATATATATATATATATATATATATATATATATATATATAAATATATAATATATATATATATATATATATATATATATATATATATATATATATATATATATATATGTATATATATACATATATATATATATATATATATATATATATATATATAATATATATTTATATATATAATATACATATAATAAATATATATATATATATATAATATATATATAATACATATATAGAATATATATAATAATATATAATATATATATATATAATAGGTAGGGTTGGTAGACAGCAACCACCCAGGGAGGTACTACCGTCCTGCCAAGTGAGTGTAAAACGAAAGCCTGTAATCGTTTTACATGATGGTAGGATTGCTGGTGTCTTTTGTCTGTCTCATAAATATGCAAGATTACAGGTAAGTCTTGCTACTTCTACTTACACTTAGGTCACACTACACATACATGTACAAGCATATATATACACACCCCTCTGGGTTTTCTTCTATTTTCTTTCTAATTCTTGTTCTTGTTTATTTCCTCTTATCTCCATGGGGAAGTGGAACAGAATTTTTCCCTCTGTAAGCCATGCGTGTCGTAAGAGGCGACTAAAATGCCGGGAGCAAGGGGCTAGTAACCCCTTCTCCTGTATATATTACAAAATTTAAAAGGAGAAACTTCAGTTTTTTCTTTTGGGCCACCCTGCCTCGGTGGGATACGGCTGGTACGTTGAAAGAAGAAGAAAATATATATATAATATAATATATATATATATAGAATATATATATACATATATATATATATAATTTTATAATATTTTAAATATATATATATATATATATATATATATATATATATATATATATATATATATATATATATATATATATATTTTATATTTATATTATATAAAATATATATATATATTTATATATATTATATGTCTTGCCGAATAGGCAGAACTTGCGATCTTGGCTTAAATAGCAACGCTCATCTTGCCATATAGGACAAGTGAAAATTTGTGTATGCAATAATTTCGCCAAAATCATTCTGAACCTAACGAAAAAAATATATTTCACTGTGTTTGTTTAGTATTAATTATTGTAAGCAAATCAAAATATATTTAGTTGGGTTAGGGTAAAATAAATTGTTCTTGTTATAATAAGGTTAGGTAAGTTTTCTAAGATTCTTTTGGAGCAAAATTAAATTTTTTTACATTAACATTAATGAAAAAAATATATCTTTAAACGTATAAAAGAAAATTTCAGAAAGGACTTAATTTTAAATGAGTTCTTGCAAATTTGACCATTTTTTACATATTCGGCACGACATATATATATATATATATATATATATATATATTTATATATATATATATATATTATATATATATATATATATATATTTATATATAATATATATATATATATATATATATTATTTAAAGACGAAATACATTGACAGAACATTCACAAAACTACGATACAAAGTAAAACAACATAGGTAACTCAGAGCTACATCTCGAATACTTCGTCCAGCTCCCCGGCGGTGGGCCGCGTGCCCAGAATGCTGCAGGCATTTTCTCTCTGGATCGCAACACTGAGTCTCTGGAAGAGGAAGTGGTCGCCCTGTGGTCCTTTGTTTCTATGATGAGCTTTTCACCAGCTCTATTAGGAACTTTAGAGCACACTTGCCCATGCTCCAAGGGTCTCTGACCCTTGTTCAATTAGCAAGAACTCCTTTAAAATTAAGTCCTTTCTAAAATTTTCTCTTGTACGTTTAACGATATATTTTTTTCATTAATGTTGATGTAAAAATTTATAATTTTGCAATAAAAGAATCTTGGAAAACTTACCTAACCTTATTATATCAAGCATAATTTATTTTAGCCTAACCCAACTAAATATATTTTAGATTTGTTTACAATAATTTAATACTAAGCAAACACAATGAAATATTTTTTTATCGTTAGGTTCAGAATGATTTTGGCGAAATTATTACATACACAAATTTTCACTTGTTTCCCATATGGCAAGATGAGCGTTGCTATTTAAACCAAGATCGCAAAGTTCTGCCTATTCGGCACGACATACATATATTATATATATTATTATTATATATATATTATATATAAGTATATATAATATATATTATATATACTTATTTATTTATTATATATTAATATATATATTTATATATATATATATATATATATATATATATATATATATATAGATGTATATATATATGTATATATATATATATATATATATATATATATATATATATATATATATATATATATATATATATATATATCTTCTACTCTCCTTACCCATTTCTACTTTGTATTGGACTGATGAAGCCACTGTGTGGCGAAACGTTTCTTCAATAAAGATTCCCATGGGGTTGCTAAGTGTCCCCAATTCTTCAACTTGTGGGTTTTAAAAACCCACCCTCACATCTGTAAAACCTGCAACTCGGGAAATTTTGGTCCCAAGATTTTAAAACGCTTGCCCAAACCTTTGGAGATGACCACTTACTTTAGGGGCCCGGTCCCACTAAAAACCCCGCCTCCTCCTGCTTAAAACTCATCTCACCGCAGTAAATAACCCACCTTTTGGGCCCCTATGCTGCACTTACTACAAGATTTTGGGGACGGAAACATCAAATCCGGGTTTGGGGGGACGATTACCTCATACTTCTACTCCCCCTTCCCCATTTTTACTTTGTATTGGATGTTAAAACCCACTGTGGGGCGAAACGTTTTTCAATAAAGTTTTCCCTTGTGTTGCAAAAGTGTCTCAATTCTTAAACCTTGTCGGTTTTAAAAACCCATTCATCACTTATTAATATATATATATATTTTATATGTATATAATATATATATATTTATATATATATATATATAAAAATATATTTAATATTTAATATTTATTATATTTTAATATATGTTTAAAAATTTTACTTTTTTTTATATATTTTTTTTATTATATATATATATATATATCTAAAATATATATTTAAAATTACAAAAATTTATATATATATTATATACTATATATATATATAAAATTTTATATTATATTTTAATATATATATATATATATTTTTAATAATATTTATTTTATACCCTGTGTTGTGCAAAGGGCCTGTCGGGATGATTCAGGGGAGAGGTTTGAGGGAGCCGGGTTTTCCCGAGTGTGTAAAGGGAAGGTTTAGAGCCCGCCCCCGGGCAGTGAGAGCACCTCATGTTGGGGTTTTTTTCTTTTGGCTGTTCCCAAAACCCCCACCCTTTGGCAACGCCTCGACCACAGCCCCTCCCCCTCGGTTTGCCCTTCGACTTGCCCCCCCCTTTCTCCCCCCGGAACAAGGTGTATTTGGGGCAGTGAACGCGGGCCCGATTTGGGTCCCAGGGTTTCTTGGGGCCCGAAAACCCGAGGGAAAGATTGAAAGATTTTTGAGGAGGTTAAAAACATTACCCAAAAAGAGCCTCACAACACCCGGATGCCCCGCCAGTAAGGGAGCCACCCAGCTATGCAGATTGAGGGGCAGCCAGAAGGTCAGATGGTATCCCTTAAAGGGCCCGGGAAAACGATGGGAAGGGGTGGTGTGGGATTTAAAATGTGCATCAAACCTTTGGGCTGATCCCTATCTCCAAACCCCCAGGGAGGAAGGAGGGGAAAGCTGCCAGCTTCAGGGAGCCCAAAAGTCTAAAAAAATTTATGGAGAATTCCCCCCCATCATTATATGTTTTTTTCCCATAGTTTTCAGGGCCCCTTGACTCATGGGGAAAGAATGCTCTAAATTTCCCTTTAAAGGAAAGTGGGAAAAAAAAGACTCATCGGGGTTTAACTGGGGATCCAAGGGGCAGCTGTTTTGTTTCCAGGGGGCTCAGTGGGGCCCCCGGTGTTAAAAGGGGGAAAGGCCTGCGGGTTTTTTGGGCACACGCCCCAGCTCTGAGGAGCTGGATGAGTTTTTTCCCTTTTTTAATCGGTGATAAAACCCCGTAAAAACATGTACCGTATATCCCACCTTTTTACAACAATGTATCTTTTGTTCTTTTGTACCATATTTGTAATAAATTTTTCCCAAATGGTAAAAAAAAAATATGAAAAGAGGGGTTTTTGGGGGGGAAAAGTGGAATATTCAAAGGGCTTCGGGAAAAGAAATCCAAAAATTCTTCCTTGAACCCTTTTTTATCCAAGGGGTTGGACCCCATTATATTTTAAAAAAAAATATTTTATATATTTTAAATATATATATTATTTTATATATAAAATTTTATATATATATTTTTAAATATATTATATATATTTTATTTAATATATATTTTAATATAAAATATATTTTATATATATATATTTTCAATAAATAAAATTTTATTTTATAAAATTTTATATATATATATATTATATATATAATTTTATATATTATTTTATATATAAATTCTTCCCCCGAAACCCTTTGCGTGGGGTTTTAAGAGGCCACAAAATCCCGGGGAGCAAGGGCCCTATTTAACCCCCTCTCTTGTTTAAAATATTACAAAATTGAAAAAGGGAAAAAAAACTTTCGTTTTTTTTTTTGGGGCCACCCCGCCTGGGTTTGGGTTTAGGGCCCGGTGTGTTAAAAGAAGATAAATATCCCTTTTATATATAATATATTATTATTTATATATATATTTTATTTATATTTATATAAATATATTTAATTATAAAAAAAAAGTACACGTTTAAATTTTCCCTTTTTTTGGGGGGGGCTGTTTGTTTTAAAAAGGGGAAAATACGTTAAATTGTGCTTTTGATCTTTTTGGGTTCTGGCACTAATCAGTATGTGGGGCCCATGTTTAAATTTAACTCTTTGCGTTTTGCCCCTGATTATTGGCTGATGTGCTGCCCCTTCCCGGTATATTTAGCCTTAATTACAGGTTGGTGTTCGGCTCAAATTTAAATAGTAGGGTGTGTGTGGTGTGTGTGTGTGGGGTGTGTGTGTGTGTGGGGTTTTGTGTGTTTGGTGTTGTGGTGGGGTGCGCGCGTGTGGTGTTTTTTGGTTTTGGTTTGTGTGTGTGTGTGTGGTGTGTGTGTGGTGTGTTTTGCGCGCGGTTTTGGTGTGTGTGGGTGTTGTGTGTGGGGCCCCCGGGGGGTGTGTGTGTTTTGTGTGTGGGGTGTATGTGTCAGTCACTGTCAGTATGAAGTGTCCCTGTTTTTGGGGAAAGGTGTGTAAAAAAGGGTTCCTGGCTCCCCCCCAATACTGATCCGTCTATCAATAAGCTGCAAAAACCAGCAGACTAAGGGGGGGGAAAAAACCACTAACGAACAGCAGTTTCCATTCCAGTAGAACGAACATCACAAGACTTTTCAAAAGTCCGAGGGGAACACACAAACCCCACACACAAAACTGTTCAGGGTGGACCCAGTCACCCTTTCCCCTGATAAAAAGAAAGCTGACAATTCTACGTGAAAAATAAAAGGAAGTAGAGAAATATGTTTTTTGTGTTCCTTAAATTTTGAAGGAAATATTGGGTTTAAAATTTTCCCAGAGCTGAGGAAAATTCTAAAAGGTTTTTAAAATTTAAAATTTTTCAATATCCTCGTTCAAGAAAAATAAAAAAATACAATTCCCTGTTCAACAAAAAAATAAAAGTAAAACCAACCTTTTTTTTTTCTATGGCCGATGCCCCCGGTCAGGGGGCGGGACTAAAAAAAAACCCAATAATAATAAGAATGAGGGATGATGGACGAACGAAAAAGGTTTGGAAACCCCCTCGGGCCCAAAAAGGGGAAAAAGCTAATAACTGATTAAGGAAAATAAAAATTTGATGATTTTAAAAATTAGTGGGGGAAAAAATTTTTAAAAACAGCTCGTCCCAAAAGGACCCGAAAAGGGGTTTTTTTAAATTTAGTCCAAAAAACAGAGTGTAGTTGGAGGGGGAAAAGTGTTTAATGAAATTTTTTTATTATTAAAGATTCCCCGGTTTCCCCCCCCGGGGGCCTTGCCCAAGTGGGGCCCCGGGCCCTTTGGGCTCCCTGTTTTGGGGAGTGTCTGAGCCCTAAGTCTCCCAGGGGAGGAGGCAAAAGTACCTCCCCACCCTTTGGGGGCCCCCCCAAACGCCCCCGGCCTAGCCACAAGCTGGCCTCTTGGTTGCCATCACCCCCCCAAGGGGGGGCTAATGGGAAATGACAGTTTGTGGGGCTACAAGCTCTGGTCAGGCACCTCCCCCTCCCCTAAAAGGGGCTGGGCATGGTTTTCGATGAAAATAAAAAATACAGTTGTTTAATTTGGGTTTAAAGGTTTGGAGGGGCAAAAAAAAAATAGGTTTTTTTATGTAGGGAAAATAAAGCCCAGAAAAAACAAGGAAAAAAAAGGTGGGGTAAACTTTTATTTTATTTTTTTAAATTTTAAATTATTATTATTATTTTTATTATTATTATTATTGTCTGGTTTCTCTTCTTTTTCATGAGTCAACATTTACCGCCCAACGAGCCAGATTTTCGTCGTAGTCAACTTTTCATAATAAAAGAAAAAAAACTGAGCCCACAACTAGTCCTGGGAAAAGTCCTCTCCCTTACAAAAACGTCACTTTTTAGATCCTCATAAACAATTCGTTCGGGGCCCCTTCAAATTTTTCCGGGGTTTTGGACCCGGGAAAGGTCTCCCAAAATCTGGGTTCGCTTCGAAAGATTTCTGGCCCCCGACGGAATTTTTGACTTTTGAATATGAAAGGATTTGGCCTTGGTACCGTTGATATGCGAGTAGCCCTAACGAGTGTTTTCCCCAGATTTTAAAAAAATTTAATGGGGCCCCGGTGCTTATTTTCTTTTCAGAGTCCATTTTTCCACTGGGAAATCTGCAAAAAATTAAAAAATGGGAAAAAGGGGAAAAAAAGGGGGGATACTTTTAATTTGGGGTTTTAATACAATAGTTGTACTTTTTAATTTGGCTTGAAGTCTTAGTTAGACTTCCAACCATTTAAAAAATTAAAAACCCCAGGCTTCCCCTTTCAGGGTATATTTTTTAACATATCCTGACCTCGAGCGGGGCAAAAAAAACAACCCCGGTTTTGTAGAGGGAAAAGGGGACTCTACAGATAAAAACCCCTCGTGCCCACCACCCCCTGATAGGGGCCCCATGACCCAAAAGGGAAAAAACAATTTTCTTCAAATCGGGAAAATAAATGGTAAAAAATCCCGACACAAGGGAAATATAAACACTTTATCCCAGTTTTAATGTGTTTCCTTTTTTTGACAACGTTTCGCCCACACAGTGGGTTTTTTAAAGTCTTGAAAAACCCTACTCCCTACATATTTGGTTGGGTTTAGACAGCAACCCCCCCAGGGAAGTACTACGTCCTCCCAGATGACTGTGAAAAAAAACCCCTGTAACTTTTTTGCATGAGGGTTAGGATTGCTTGTTTTTTTTTCTTTTCAAAAACACGCTAGAAAAACCCGGGATATTTGCTACTCAAACTTAATTTTGGGTTCACATTTCCCACGGGAAACGCAAAAACCCATATTATATTTTCCCCTACATCTAGGTTTTCCCCTTTTTTCTAAAATAGTCTTGTCCCTTTTTTTTCTTCTTTTGCCCAGGGGGAAAGGGAAAAAGATTTTTCCTCCGTAAGCCATGCGGTCGTTTGAGGGGACTAAAATGGGGGGGAGCAATGGGCAGTAACCCCTTCTCCTGTATACTTTTTCAAAAAAAGAAAAAGGAAAAAAAAAACTTTTAAAAAAAACCGGGGTTTGCTTAAATGTGCGGGGAAATTTGTGCGGATGACAAAAAAAACGGGTGATTGCTGGGTTATGAATGAAAAAAATTTTGGGATGCCCGGGCCCTTAAAGCGAAACAAAGCTAAAGGGGGTAGGAGGGTTCGGGGGGGGGAAATTTAAATGGGATTAAATCTGGATTTCTGGGGAGAGTTAGAGAAAAGGAAAGGGGAAGCGTAATTTTAAATGATCGTTATGGAAGGGGGAAAAGGAATATAAATTTTGAAAATTCAAAAAATTATGGGGATTAAAGAAAAGGTTGGATCGAGAAGTGGGTCATAAAAAGCGTGTCTGCACCGGGGGAAAGAGAAAATTGCAGGGGAGAGGAGAGTTTTTGGGAGAATTTTAAAGTAAAATGTATAGGACCCTTTAAAACCAAAAATGGGGGGAGTAATTGGGGTTTGGGGACCTGAATGCAAAAATTTAGGGAAATTTTTAGAGGGGGTTGTGGTTTTTTAATTTTGGGGGGGTCAGGTGTAAAGATAATGGGCCCTTTGATTAAAACTTTGTATAAAAAGGGGGGTTTTTAGTTATAGGTATACATATTTTAAAAAAAAGGGGGATAAATAAGTAAAACAAGATATGATGTAGGGCGAAAAATGACAGTAGGTTTTTGGTTTATTTTTATTGGTAGAAAAAAAGACGCTGAGTGACTTGGGAAAAGTACATGTTTTAAGAGGGGCCACGATTTATCAGATCACTTTTGTTGTAGCTACACTGCGAGTAAAAGGTAGAGGGGATACAAGGAGAATAGGCAAGGAAGAGAGGGGTGGGTTTAAAAACTAAAAGGGGAGGCAGTTGGGGTAAGATTTTAAACCCGTATTGGAGGTTTGATGGGTTTAATTTGAGAGCATGGGGCAAGGGGTCGAGAGGTATGGGGTAGGTTTAAAAAATGTAGTGTTAGGTTTTTCAGCAGAATTTTGGGGGGTTACGGGGGAAGTGGGGTGCAGGAGGGAAGGGAGGATTGGTGGAATGTTTTTAAATTTGTTAAAGAGAGTAGTAAGGGAAAAAAAGTTAGCAAAGGGAGAATTTTTTACAAAGTAGAAGTGATGCAAGGAGGGAAGATTTTTGGGGGAAAAAAAAGGGGAGAGGTTAAGAAAAGGGGTGAAGAAATGTAAAAAGGGCAAATGAGAGGTGGGGTGAGTGTTTAAACAAATTTTGTTGAAAATAAAAAAATTTTTGGGAGTGAGATTAAAAAAGTTAAAAAACCCCTAGAGAAAAAAGGGAAAATTTGCATTTAAAAATAGGAAAGGGGGAGTTTTAAAGGGGAGAGGTTAGGGTTTGGGAAGATGGGGGGAATATTTTGGGGGAATTTTTAAAAATTTGATAAAGGATAGGGAAGCTGGGGATTTCGTGTATAGGGCAAGGAGGAAAAATCTTGAAAGGAGTGAGGAAGGGGCCATTTGTGAGTGTGGGGGAATTTTCGTAAAGGCAGTAGGAAAAATAAAAGGGGGAAAGGGCCCAGCCGGGCTTAAATGGGAAAAATTTTTGAAATGTTAAAAGCGGGTTTGGGGATATGTTTTGGGAGTGGTTGGTCCCCAATTATTTAATAAATGTATGGAAGAGGGAAAGGTTTACCTGGGGTTTGGGCCCAGAGAGAAATGCTATTTCCTTTGGAAAAAGGGAAAAGGGGGAAAAAGGGAGAGTGAAAAAAAATTTTTGGGGGGATAAGTCTGTTGAGGTACCTGGAAAGTGTATGGTAGAGTTAAAATTGAAAGTTTAAGAGAAAAGCCGGAAAATAGGGGAATAGCAGGGGGAAACAAGGAGGCTTTGGAAAAGGGTGGGGGAAAGTGTGGACCGGGGGTTTACAGTAAAAAATATAAGTAAAACGGAAATTTAGATAAGGCAAAAGGGGGTCTTTGGGGGTTTTAAGGTTTTGGGAAAAAAAGGCGTTGACGATTTGGAAAGGGGGCAATGTGGCAGATGTTGAAAGTGTAGGGTGTAGGGGTAGGTTAGGGAAAGCAGTAAAGGTTTTTACGGGGATAGTGAGGTAAAGTTAGGTAGTAGGAAAGGGGGAAAATTTTTTTCCCCCGAAAAAGTGGGGCCTTAGAAAAGGATGGTGATGTCACCGTGGTTGTTTAATATATTTATAGATGGGGTTGAAGAAAAAGTAAATGCGAGGGTCTTGGAAAAAGGCGGGGGTTTTAAAAGATAAAGAATCCCCCCCAAAAAAGGGGGAGTTGTCACAGGGCCTTTGCTGATGCACGGGGTTTTGGGGAAATTTAAAGGGGAAGTTGCAGGATTGGGGGGATAAATTTTGGGTTTGGGGGTGTGCAAAAAAAAAAAATTAAAAAGGTAAATTACAAAAAAGGGAAAGGTTATGGGGGATAACAAAAAGTTTTAGGTGATGAAAGTTTTAAATATAAAGATTGGGGGAGGATTTGGGAGGGGTGAACGTATTCAGAAAATTTGGGAGTGGCGTGTCAGGGGGGGGTTATAAAAGGGAAGAGGTGATCTTTGTTGATGGGGGGAAAAAAAGAGTAAAGTGGTGCATTAGGAGTCTGTGGAGACAAAAAATTTTTCCTTTTTGGGGCAAAGGGGGGAAATTTTTATGGAGTATAGTTTTCCCAAACGCTTTTATATGGGGTGAAGGTGGGTGATGAAGTTGAAAGCGAGGGGGAAGGGGGAAAGGCCCGTGGGATGTCATGTCTGAGGGCAATTTTGGGGGGGGTGGGGGGAATAAAATTGCAGAGAATTGTATTTTGGAAGTTAGGGGGAGGTGCGGGATTCCCAAAAAAGGTTGTCAGAGGGGGGGGAAAAGGGTTTTGAAGGTGGTTCGGACAGGTAGAGAAAAATGGAGCGAAAACGAATGGCTTCAAGAGGGGGTATCAGTCTGTAGTGGAAGGAAGGCCCGGGGGAGGGGTCGGCCTAGGAAAAAGGGTTTGGGGGGAGGGGGTAAAGGAGGGTTTTTTTTTTGCGAGGGGCTTGGGGCTTCCGCAGGCATGCATGGGGCGTGTTTGATTTTTGGAGTGGGAAAGGAGACAAAAAGGTTTTTTAAAACTGGGCGTGCTGTTTGGGTGTGAGGAAAATAAAAATTTTTTGAAGGGGTTTTAGGGAAACCGGGGAGGCCGGTTGCGTCCCGGAGATGGGAAATACAGTGCCTGCACTCTGAAGGAGGGGGGGGTTTAAAAAAGCAAATTTAAAAAATGTGTGTAAAGCACCCTTCTGGCAAGACAGTGTTTTTTTGGGGTGTGATGGGGAAAATTTTTTTTTTTGGGGCCCCCCTGCCTTGGTGGGAATCCCGGGCCCGTGTGATAATTAAAAAAAAATTTTATAAAAAAAAGGGATAGGGGTTTATTTTTCACTTATATCTACCGGAATTTTATTTTTGTCTCTCGATTTAGGAATTTTGACAGCAGGACCAGAGGGAAATTAAAGTTTGACTTTTGGGACTTTTTTTAGTTTTGGCTGAATGAGATACAGGGGCGGCACGGGAAAATCAGGAGGAGAGAGGGGAGAGATGAGAGGGAAAAGAGGGGACGAGAGAGAGAGAGAGTTGGAACAAAAGATTAATCCCCTTATGTAAGATAGCTCCCTTTATGTGGCAGTGGTTGACTGAGTTACTGAAAATGATTACAAAGTTTTCAACCCGTGATTTTTAAAACTTTGTATGCTGCATAATCTTTCTTTTTTTCTTCGCATACGTCATTTTTGATGAAAAAAGCACCCCCTTGTGGGCAGGGTTTCCCGATAAAAATCAAAAAATGAACGTTTGTCCCCCTCAAAAAGCAGCTTGTCATGCAAAACCGTTTTTTTGATGCTGTCAGCCCGTGAAATTTCACCGGGGGAAAAGAGGCGGTTAAGAGCCACGAAGCTTACGTTGTATGGGGCGGATTTTGTGTACATGCATCACTTCTGGAAAGGCGGGGGTTTCCCGGGCCTTTTTTTGCTCCCGGACGAGACAAGAGGCGGCAAAAGGAAGAATTTACCCCGAAACCTTGATCATCTGGGGTTTGGGCCGCCATATTTAAGTTTACAAAGTCAACACAAAGGAAAAGATGTCGGTTGCATATGTTACATCAAAAACCCGTGCTCAGGACGGGACCCCTTTTCAGCCAAAATTTTGTAGGTCCCTCGTCCCAAAAAAGTCACCCTTAAAAGGCCCAAACCCTTCCTCGGCGGCTTGTACCCACAAACTATTCCAAAACAAGGGGGACGTGAAAAAATCCCACGACTAAAATTCCCCTTTAAAAGGTTCCTTGATATCAGTGCGAACTTTTGTTTTTAAGGAATTTTTTGATATTGGTTTCCTTTGTTTCTGATCTTTGTGGTAACCTCCAACCCTAAACCCAAAACAAAAACCAATACCATGGCTGGAACAAACATAAAACCTTTTGCATAAGGAAGGGGAAAAATTATGATGACCTTTCGGTCCGATTTTGGGCTTTTTAAAAATAGGGAGGTTTTTTGGTACAACCCCGCTATTCAACGACAGGCGCTGTTTTAAAGACGCAAAAGGTTTTCGCCTTTGCGTATTATGTTAAAAATCTTTACTGAAAGATCCTTTCCCTTTTAGGAACCCCAAATTTTTAATCCCGTGGATTAAAAAATGGGGTTAAAAAATTATTGTCATACCCCTAATTATTATAAAAGAGTAAAAAGGTGAAAGAAAAAAAAAATGGAGAAAATAATATTAAGTTTAAATTCAGTGGGCCCCACTCCCTTAAAAAATTAAAAATTTAGGCAGTGGGAAAAAAGGGTTAAGGGAAAAAGAGAGAAGAGTTAAAACAAAATTTAATTTAAAAAAGAATGTGGGGGTGGTTTTAGGGGGGCCCGCCACAGCAGAATGCTCTTGTGGGGAAGTGAACCCGGCACTTACTTCCTTGTCTGCCTGCCGCTAGTTTGTCTTTGTCTCTTGGTTTTTCCTGTTTTTCATGCTTGGGTTTTCCCGTTTACCTCTTGTTGTCTGTTGTTTGCCCGGTTGCATGCAAGGGCCCCCGTTTGTCCCCACTCGCCTGCCGCATGTTCGTCTGCTTGTTTTCCCGCCTGCTAGCTGAATAACTTTTTTTTGCCCCGGTGCTTTTTTTCCCCTGCCAGATTTACACATTTCAAGCCCAAAAAAAAAGTTCTCTTTTCTTCTTCTTTTTTCTCTCTCTCTCTCTTCTCTCTCCTCTCTCTCTCTCTCTCCTTTTCTTCTCTCTCTCTCTCTTTTCTTTTTTCTCTCTCTCTCTCTCTAGTGTAAAAAGGGGGGTCTCGTTATTTCAAGAAAAATTAAATTTAATTTCATTGTTGCAAAATTTTTAATTATTTTTTTCCCCCTTCACTCGGTGCTGCTAGCAAGTTCTGGGTTTCTGCTCCCCACCCTTTTCCCCCACAAATTTTAAAAACTATAAAAAACATCCAGCACGGCCCAGAAGCGGAAAAAGGGTTAAATTTCCGTAATGGGCCCAAAAGTCCAAATAAAAAGGGTTTGAACATTCTCGTTGTATTCGAACCCTCCCCCCCTCGTAGGGGTTTGAACCCCTTTCCCCCCCGGGAGTGTTTTGAACCCTTTTCCCCCCTTTTGTAGTGTTCGAACCATTCCCGTAAGGGGTTCCAAAACCCCTCGTATTTGTTGGAACCCTTCGTAGTTTTTCGAATCCCCTTCGTAGTGTTCAAAAAATCCCGTAGTGGGGGTAACCCCTCTGTAGTGTTTTGAAACCCCCCCTCGTTGTGTTCCCAAAGGGCTCGAATCCCTCGGAAGGGGAAATTGACGCCAAAAACATTGAGAGCAACAACAGTTTCTCGTATTTATAAAGGGAAAAGCAAAAGTAATTTTTTTCCGGTGCCTTCCAAACCGAGAGTAATTTCAAAGGCCCCCCAGTGGGGCTTTATCACCCCCCGTGGGGCCCTTTTTCACCCCCCCGTGGGGCTTATCCCCCCACAGTGGGGGTTTTTTCAAACCCCCCGTGGGGGTTTTTTCACCCCACAGTGGGGGTTTTCACCCCACAGTTGGGGGTTTATCCCCTACAGTGGGGCTTTTTCACCCCCCGTGGGGCTTTTTACCCTACAGTGGGGGTTTTTTCACCCCACAGGGGGGGGTTTTTCACCCCCCAGTGGGGCTTTATTCCCCACAGTGGGGCTTTAATTTACCCCACAGTTTGGGGGGTTTTTGGGGAAAACTTTAAAAGCCTGGCTGGCTTTTGATAAAAGCAAATTAGCCCGGCGGGGGGTCGGCCCGCACAAATCCCCACTGAATTACCCCCACCGGGTTTTTCTTTACATAATAATAATAATAATAATAATAATAAAAAATAAAAATAATAAAAAATAATTTAAAAAAATAACTATAATAATTATTATAATTAAATTTTTGAGTCTTTAAAAATCTTTCCCCACTGGGCTCCCTGTAAAAATGGACTTGCTCTCTCCTCTTATTCGGTATACGTCGTTTTACCAAAAGTTTTCAGAAAATTAATTTAATTTTTGTGGGTAGCTGGAAAAAACAGTGTGAAAGTCGTGTTTTGGGCGTTTCAAATAGGTTTTTTGCAAAGGGGAGGGTGTTTGCTGGGTTTGTTTTTGTAAGGGAAACTAGTTTGTTGGGTTTGTTTTCCCCAAAGGGGCCAACCCTTTTCCCCCTTTACCCCTTCCCCTCCCCCCCCCCAAGAAAAGTTCGGTGAGAGAGGTAGACATTGGGCCCATAGGATTTTGCTGATTCCCAATGCGTTGTGCTAGTCTTAGGGTGCGGTTTGTTAAAAGGGGTGTGCTAGATTCCCATTTTGGGTGGGGAGATTCCCAAAAATATGGTGACTCCTGGAAGTCCCCTTGGGGGAAAAATTGTTTCGTCAAAAAAACCTGCTGGTTGACGAAAGGGTCCCGTAAAAAAATTGCGGGCGTGGATCGAGCCTTAATTTAAAATTTGTGTGTATTTTTCCCACGGGCTCCCTCCAAATAAAAAAACAAAGGGTACTCACCTATTTGTGGGTTTCAGGGGTTTGAGTCACAGCTCCTGGCCCCCGCCCTCTTCGCTGATTGCTACTAGGTCCCCTTTTCTCCCTGCCCCTTTAGCTTATATACCCCCCCTTAAAAAATAGTTTTGGGTTCCCGCCTCCACTACGTCACTTTCTAGGTTTTTTCCCTGGCCGGCTACTCTATGACTGAAGAAAAAACTTCCCAAAACTCCCCTTTTATTCATCTGAGTCTTCAACTTCCAATTGGGACCCCTTGTGTCTGTGTCCCTTCTCTGGGGAAAATCCCCTCTTTGTCTACCTTGTCTATTCCCCCGGGAGTTTTTATTTTGTCGTTATCATGTCTCCCCTGACCCCCCTGTCCCAGTTTCCCCTCAGGCCCCCTTTCCCTCAACCTTTTTTTCGTTTGGCAATCCCCGTAGCTCTGGGACTGGGTTTTTTTGCAAAAACCTTTTTCACCTTTCCTAATTTCTTTACGTTTCTTTTACTAGGGGGGGATTCCAAAAATGGGCCCGCATACTCCGTATGGGCCTGACGTAGATGGGAAAAAGTTTTTTAAAAAGAATCCCTTAAATGAGGAAACGGAAACCCCTATCCCTTTTTTTTCCAGGCCCGATGCTCACAGGGGTTTTCGATTGATGTTTGGGTCAGGAGATTTTGCTCGGTGTTTTTAAACAAACCCAAAAACTTTTTCCCTTTAGTGAGGTTTTTCAGGGGCTTTGGGATCTAAAATATATTGTGTTTTGCGGGCTTCTTTACCCTTCCCAAAACTTCAGGAAATTTGCATTTGGGGGGTTTTAAAATCAAGGAGCCAGGTTTCTGGGTTTGGTTGTAGCCTGTCCAAATTCTTTTTGTCCTGCCTGATCCTTTATCCGATTTTATTCTTCTCATTAAATTTTTCCCTCTTTGCCCAAAAAAGGACACTTCTGGTTACCCTTCCCTTTTGGTTTTGTGTGTGTGTGTGTGTGTGTGTGTTTTGTTTGTGGGTGGTGTGAGTGTTTTTGTGTGTGGCTTTTAAATTTTCTATTTTTGTTTGTTTTATTTCAGTTTTCAGGGGGGGAGGGTGACTTCCCGGTCCCTCTGTTAAATTTCCAATCAACCGGCCAAAAAAAAAACTCTGTCGTTTTATTTTTGAAGCCCCGAAGGGCGTGCGCTTCCTGTAAAGCTCTTGTTTTTTTCATTTTAAATTTTGGGTTGCCCTTCTCACTTTTAAGAAATTTTTTTTTTAATATCCCTGTGGTAATTTGTTGGGTTCGTTTAAAAAATATCAAACCCCTTTTTCTTTTTATATTCCTTGGGAGAAAAAGTGGGTTGTTTTATATCCTTTGGGGAAAATTTTGTTTGTTTGTGACATATTCTTTTCGGTTTTTTTCAGTTCTATTTGTTTTTTTTAAGAAAAGAAAAATTTAGACTAAATTCATTTGGTTTCTTAAGGTTTCATTTTGTGTTTTTTATTGAGGGGGGTTTTTTCAACCCGTAATGTGTGTGTGTTTTGTGGGGGTGTGTGTGTGTGTGTGTGTAAAGTGTTGTGTGTGTGTGTGTGTGTGTTTTTTGTGTTTTTTTGGTGGGTGTTTGTGGGTGGGGTGTGTGTGGTGTTTGGTGTGTGTTTTTTGGGGTGGTTTGTGTGTGATTAAAAAAAATTTTTCCAAACCTCGGGGTCTAGGTGCGAGCCGAGCTTGTGTTTTCTGATGTTTTTCCTATTTAGGGGTACTTAAGGGAACAGGGTTTGAGGCAAAGGTTTTGTGGGTGTGGGTGTTTTGGGGTGTGTGTGTGTGTGTGTGTGTGTGTGTGTGTGTGTGTGGGGGTCTGTGCCGGGGGGTGGGTCTGGGTGGGTTCCCGAAACCAGTTTCGTCAAAATGTGGCTTTTTGTGGGTTGGGACGGTGACGTCTTTCGCATACAAACCACAAATTCAACACCCACAACACACCCAAACCCCAAAAAAAAACCAAAATAAACACACCGCCGGGGGGAAACTTCGTAAAGGGCCCCTTTAATGGGGTTGTTTTCCTATTTTTTGGGGGGGAGGTGGAGGAATACTAACTTTGGGAAATTTAAAACCCTTTTTTTAAAAGGTGTTAAACCCCCCCACTCCTTCTGGGGGGGAAAAGGAAGGGGGTTTGTCGCGAGGGGGGGGTTGTATAAGAATTTTTTGTAAAAAGAAGGGGGCCCCCGGTAAAAAAGCGGGTTGGGTAGCTTTTTGATTAAACGTGCCCAAGGGAAAAAGGCCCCCTTCGGTCCTGCTTTAAAAATGTTTCCGGTTTTTGTTTTTCCCCCAAAAATAGTGTGGTAAAAGGTGGCCGGGTTTTTTTTTTTCTTCGGTAAAGGAAGGTTCTAATAAAACATAGGGACGCAATAAAATGAGGGGCCCCTGTTTTTCCTTTTTTGAGGCGGAAAGGGAACATTAGGCCAAAATGGGTGTTTGCCTCGGCCCTTTAATATAAACTGGGGAAGTTGGGCCTTTTATTTGTTTTTTGCCCCTTGGCGGGTCCGCCCGGTTTTGGGGCCCTGCAAGTGTGGTTTTTCGCTTTTAATTTTTTTGTTTCAGTTTTGGGGGTTCGGGGCCGCCTTGGAACCCGGAGAACTTTTCAAAAGGAAAAACGTTTTTAAGCGGGGGGGCCCCGGAACCTGTTCCTTGGGGGGGCAGCAGCCGGGGACCCCTTTCCGGGGTTTCCCCTAAAAGGTTTGGGGGAAATGGGGGTTTCCTGGGTTGTAAATTTTTGGGTTTGAACCCGCCCGGGTTTCGTTTGTTTTTTTCCCTTTTTTTGTTCCCCTTGCTAATTCGCTTTGTTTTCCTTTTTCGTTTCCCGGTTTAGTTTTTAAAAGGGGCTTGGCGAGGGGCCCCCTTTAAGGGGGGTTATTGGATTCGGGTTTAGGGGCCTTTTTTGGCCCGGGAACTTTTTTTGTGCTTCAATTTCCGTTTCTGAAAACTTCCATCCCCCCAAAAAAGGGGGTTTTTTCTTTTCCTTAAAGGGTTTAAAACGCTTTCCCTTGTTTTTTTTCTGGGTTTTAGAGTTTTTTTGGGGCCTTTTTTTGCCTGAACTTTTCCCCGGCCCAAACTTTGGGTAATTTCTGTTTTTGGGTTTTCTTCCCCTTTTTTTCCCCTTTTAAACCCCCTTTTTTTTTTTTCCCATTATTTTTTTTTTTCTTTTTTTTTTTTTCTTTTTTGGTTTTTTTTATTTTTTTGGAAGAAGAGGGGTTTTTTAAGGCGGTTTTTTTTAAAATTAAGGGGGGAAAGGTAAGGGGGGTTTTTTTTCCCTTCCAATATAATTTTATAAAATTTTTTTTATTTTTTCTTTTTTTTTTATTTTTTTTTAAATTTTTCGGGGGCGAATTTGTAAAACCCCCCCGGGCCCTTTTTTCAAAAACCATTTTAAAATTAAAACCCCTGTTTTCCTTTAGTTTTTAAGGATTTTTCTTTCTTGTTTTTTAATTTTTGCCCCGGTTCTTTGGCTTTCTTAATTTTTTTGGTTTTTTTTAGCCTTTTTTAAACTTACCTTTTTGTTTTGTTTCTTTTTTTTTAAGGGCCCAGTTTTTTCTTTATTTTTTTCTTAGGCCCAAAAATGATTTTTGGGGAAAAAATTATTTTATAATCAAAAAATTTCGTTTCCCTTTTGGCAAGGATGGGGGGCGGCCCTTTTAACCAAGGTTTTGAACTGGGCCTCCCTGGTGGCCCCGCTTTCTTTAAATAAATTTATTAAAATCTTATAATAAATTTTTAAAATTTTATAAATTTTTTTATATAAATATTTATAAATATATATATGCAAAAAAAACCCTTAAAAAAATAGAGAAATTCAACGTTTTCGTGACTCTCACATTATAAGGAAAAAAATCAGTCCTTGATAATAGGGTATCAAAAGCGCTTGGAATTTCTCTATTTTTTCAGAGTGGTTGTTTTGAAATTTTCCGAATCACCTGTTTCTGTGATCTTATTGATATTTAAATATATATATTATATATATATATTTATATTATATATATATAATATTCTGAGAGTTTTTTAATCCTTATTTTGCGGGTGGTAAAAGGGTTAAGCCCTTGTGTAGCGATAGGTTTAAAAACCCCAAAACCATCCTTAATCAGCTAGCGCCCGGGCAGCGCCCCCTAACCCACAGCGTTCAAGGAATTTTCCCGGGTAATTTTTTTCCATTGACCCGGGGTTACTCTGCTGTCCGTGAGTGAAAATGATTCCAGGCAACAAGTCTGCCCCGTTGACAGCCGATCATTTAACTCATTACAAGAATCTTTTTTTTTTTGAAAAATGGGGGATATTGTTATTCTGTGTATAAACTTTCGTTTTTAAAGACAGAATAATAATATGGGGTTTTGTTGTCTTGCCTAAATGTAAAAGTTATTATCTGAAGGGAATCTTTTTAAAGACTGCTTGCATTGTTTCCTATTTTTTTCTTCCTCCAATTTTGTTTTAATTTTGTTCATACCCTTCCCTCCGCGCCGGTCACAGAAAGGGTCGCGGGGGGGTTGACCCCGGATCTCTCCAGGTAAACTCCAGGTAAGCGGGAACGCCTCCCCTTCGGCTCCCCAAAATATCAGCTCTTTTTGTACGTCATGGGCCAAATTTGTGGACATTTTTCCTGTGTAAGTGCCCTTTGACAAAATTATTAACCCCGCCAAATTATGGAATGTTTTGGAAAAATTCGAAAAACCCTCGGGTAAAAGTCGTACCCGCCGGCCTGGCTGGTTGTACTTATGTTTACGTGCGGCCCCCGTAACAGCTGGTTTATCAGCCCCGATCACCCCCGGGCCCTGGGCATGGACCCGGGCCCCGGGGCGTTGGTCCCCGATACCCCCCCGGTATACTCCAGGTGAACTTTAAAAACCCTTTAAAACAGTTTACCCCCCCCAAGTTAACAAAGTGAAGAGTAAAAAATTTAAATTTGTTGTTGCGATCTGACCCCTTTATTGCAAAAAAAGTGT
>NW_026505498.1:0-16304 GCF_026875155.1 Cherax quadricarinatus
GTTGTGTGTGTGTGGTTATTACCATTTTGCCCTGGCAATGTCGATTTAGACACTGGGCCCGTTGTATATCGTGCGTGGTTAGTTACCATTTTGTCCTAGGGCACATTTTCGATTAGACACTAGGCCTGTTGTATATGCGTGCGTGCGTGTACTCACCTAATTGTACTCACCTAATTTGTGGTTGCAGGGGGTCGAGACTCGCTCCTGGCCCCGCCTCTTCACTAATCGCTACTGGATCCTCTCTCTCTCTCTGCTTCCTGAGCTTTGTCATACCCTCTTCTTAAAATATTTTGGGTTTTCCTGCCTCCACTACTTCACTTGCTGGCTATTCCACTTGCTGACAACTCTATGACTGAAGAAATACTTCCTAACGTCCCTGTGACTCGTCTGAGTCTTCAGCTTCCAGTTGTGACCCCTTGTCCCTGTGTCCCCTCTCTGGAACTTTCCATCTCTGTCCACCTTGTCTATTCCCCTGCAGTATCTTGTATGTCGTTTCATGTCTCCCCTGACCCTTCTGTCCTCCAATGTCGTCAGTCCGATTTCCCCTTAACCTTTCCTCGTACGACATTCCCTTGAGCTCGGGGGACTAGCCTTGTTGCAAACCTTTGTACTTTTCTCTAACTTCTTGACGTGCTTGACCAGGTGGGGGTTCCGTGTGTGTGTGTGTGTGTGTGTGTGTGGTGTGTGTTTTGGGTGTGTGTGTGTTGATGTGTGTGTGGGGCCGCGCGCACGTGTGTGCGTGTGTTTGGGCATGCGTACTGGGCATGCCGGCGTGGTGGGCGCGCGCTCTTCACCCAATTTTTGCGTCTCAAAATTTTGTACGTTATCACATCAACCCTGTTCTTTTGTTTTCTAATGCCCCTCAGTTTTAGCTCCTAAATTTCTCCTCGTAGTTCATTTCCCCTTAGTTCGTGGGCTAGTGTCGTTGCCATCCTCCTCAGTTTTTCCACATTGTAATAAAGTTGGTTAGAATTACCGACAATATGTAAAGTAAAAGGACACAAGTGCAACCAATGTGAATTGTTGGGGTGTGTGTTTGTGTGTGTGTGTTGGTGTGTGTGTGTGTGGTGGTGTGTTTGTGTGTGTGTGTGTGTGGTGTGTGTGTGTGTTTGTTTGTGTGGGGTGTTGTGTTTGTGTGTGTGTGTTTGTGTGTGTGTGGGTTTTGGGGTTGTGTGTGTGTGTGTGTGTGTATGTGTTGTAAAGTGTTGTGTGTATGCTGTTTATGTAAGCAGTCCTTATTTCCCCTCCTTGTACTACTACGTTTTGCATATGTACCCAATCTCTTGGTTCCCACTGTACTGTCTTGTGCCTAAAAATTACGTTAATTCTGTATGCTAGGCTTGCCCAGGCTACCTCTCATACAGGCTATACTAGGCTTAACTCTCCTAAACTCAATAAATTCTATTAATGCAGTAAATGCTGCTTTTCTATTCGATAGCTCGAGAAAAAGTGACCCCAATTTCCAGCTTAGAGACTGGTGCTGACCCCATGCAACTCAAACTAGGTGAATTTACGTGCTGCTTTCAGTGGAGTATGTTGTCATCCGTCCGGGTCCCGTACGAAAAGCTTGATGTTCTCGGTAATTTTTCAATTAAAACTTCCTGTGCACTGTAGTCTCTAGCTCATCTATTTTTTTTTCACTCTTCCCCTGTATTTACAAAACCATCTATAATATCTTTTATCCCCCGATTTGAGTCGACTTATTCTTCAAATCCCCTGCGTTATTATGGCCCCCTTTTTAGGGCGACACAACCGTTCCCTCCTTCCACGGCCCCCCACCATAACTGTCACTATTTACAAAAATTTTTTTCTTTTCTGTGATCACTTATATTTCCTTTTTTGGGGGTTAAAGTGATTTATTACTCTTATGCGTGACACCCCTAAAACCCCCACACTATTCTTATGGTACAGTCAAAAAATTCCCCCAAAACACGACTCAAACCGGGCGTGACTCCTCCACGAGTTAGACCATTTTGCCTAGGCACATGTCGTTTAGCCTGGGCCCTGTTGTGTGTGTGGTGTGTGTGTGGTGTGTACTCCCTTTTTTACTCCCCTAGTTGAGGTTGCGGGGGTCGAGTCCGAGCCCCGGCCCCCCCCTCTTCACGTCGCTACTAGGTCATCTCCCTGAGCGTGAGTTTATATCCTTGCTTAAACTATGTATGGATCCTGCCCCACTACACCCTTTTCCCCAAATATTCCATTTACTGACTACTCTTGGCTGAAGAAATACTTGCTAACACCCCCTGTGATTCATTGTGTCTTAGTTTCCCAATTTGTGCCCCCTTGTTACTGGCCCCCTCTCTGGAACATCCTGTCTTTGTCCCCCCTTTGTCAATTCCTCTCAGTTTTTGTATGTGTTTCATGCCCCCCCTATCTTCCTGTCCTCCAGTGTCGCGGGTTGATTTCCCTTAACCTTCCTGTAGGACATCCCTCTAAGTTTGGGACTGTCTTTTGAAAAACCTTTTCACTTTCTCTTTTTCTTTACGTGTTGGTGGGGTGGGTTTCCAAAATGGTGCCCCATACTCCAAAATGGGCCAACGAACGGTGTGTGTGTGGGTTGTGTTTGGTGGTGTGTGTTGTGTTTGTGTGTGTGGTTGGGGTTACTCACCTAGTTGAGGTTGCGGGGGGGGTCCGAGCTCCTGGCCCCGCCTCTTCACTGGCCCCTACGGGTTTCCCCTCCGACCATGGCTTTAATACCTCTGCTTTAAAGCTATAAATGAATCCTGCCCCCCTACATCGCTTCCCAAACTATTCCCCTTCCCGATACTCTGTGACTTTAAAAATACTTTCCCAAAATCCTGTGTTCATTGGTCTTCAAAATTCCAACTGTGTCCCTTTTTGCTGTGTCCCATTCTGGAAAAATTCGCTCTGTCCCCCTTGTAATTTTTCAGTTTTTGTATGTCGTTACCCTGTACCCCCCTACTCTCCTTCCTCCAGTGTCGTCGGTCGATTTCCCTTACCTCCTGTAAGATATACCCCCTTTCTTGGGACTGTTTGTTGCAAAATTTGCACTTTCTCTAACGGACCCAACGTACACAGTGACAGGGTCTGAACATTTTATTAAGAGCGGAATGCCGTTTTTTTGGTTTGTAGGCGCCCCTATGCTGCCGCATATGGGACATCAGTATAACACATCAATAACCATCATATAACATCAGTATAAAAACCCATCAGTAAAAAACCATGAGTATAACACCAGGGACATTCAGGAGATGGGGCTGGTTTATACTCACCCCCAAAATTTTTTCCTTGAGTGAGGTTTGAGTCTCTGGCACCTAGACTTTTCCCTCTGCGGGCTTATTTGCCCTTCCCCCCAAACTTTTGAATTTGAATTGGGGGGCCCCGAACTCCAAGCCAATTTTGGACCGACCTGCAGCCTGTCCAGATCCTTTGTGTTCTGCCCGGTCCTCGCCGTTGAATTATTCTCTCAACTTCACATCTGCAAACAGGGAATTTTGGAGTCTATTCCTTTCCCGTCATGTCGTTCACAAATCCAAAACAGACCGGTCCAAGGATTGACCCCTGTGGAACCCCTCGACACCTCGTCACGTCCCATGACTCGTGCTGCCCTTCCTTCAGGTATTCCCTGACCCATTGTAGTGCCTTCCTGTTACCCCCTCCCTGGTCCTCCAGTTTTTGCATTTTCCTTGTGTGGACTGTGTCAAACCCCCTTTTACGCCCCAAGAAAATGCAATTACCCACCCCTCTCTTCTCTTTCTTGTCTTACTCGGGGCCCCCGTCAAAAAAAAATCCAGTGGGTTTTATGACACAGGATTTCCCACCCCTGAACTGGTTTCTGTTGGGTAACCCCTTTTCCCTTTCAGGTGTTCCCCACTTTTCTTTAAATCTTCTCCATGACTTTGCATTTAACTGTAGTGTCCGGTTTAGTATAGTGTTTCTTGTCTGTCCCCTTTTTTAAAAATTGGGGACTACTTTTGCTGCCTCCATACCCAAGTAATCTCTTGTTTTGATAGATTGTTAAATTTTGTTGTTAGAGGCAATATGATCTACTCCCTTTCCTCGGGGCCCCATAGAGAGAGTTTTTCCCCCCCCATCCCCTTTTGGGGTATCAGCTCCTCAACAGCCTCTTACTTTTTCCTGGGTTGTATGTTTTTTCCAGCATTTTGGTGATGTCCCCCACCTCTCCTCTGTCTCCTTTGTAAACACTTCTTTGAATCTCATTTTGGTTTCCCCCTTATTCCTCACATGTTTCTTCTCCTCCTTCCTTCCCTGGCCTGATTCCTGACCCTTGACTGCTGTTTTCCCCCTGTTGTGGTTTTAAAAACACTTCGGGTCGATTTTTTTCGTGTTTTGTCTTTCTGATTGTCTTTGGGCCCCCCCTTTTTCCTGTGCTTTTATTCTTTTGGCTCTACGAGTTTCCCCTTATTCAAGGGGTTCTTTGCCTTCTATACTTTTTTCCATTCCCTAGCCATTTGGGTTTTTGGCCCCTCTTCCCTTTGGGTGAACCAGGGGCTCACCCTGGCTTTTCGATATTCCTGTTACCCGGGGTTTACAAACCCTCTCCTAAAAGCCTCCTTGCATTTGTTGCCCTATTCCAAATTCAAACCCCCATACAAGAAGTTTTTCTCCCTGCAGCCCCCCTTTCATGTATTTTGGGGTTTCAAATCGCCCCCCCCTTCCGGTTTCCCCTCCACCTTAATTATGTATTCGATGCTCAAAACCCTTTATCCGGGCCCAAAGGGGTCTTAAATATGTGATATCTAAACTGCACTACTCAAGGTAATACTAGGTCAGTCTCGCTGGTTATCCTCTCCTTCTCTCTAGTAGTCCCCCTTCGGGGGGCAATGGGTTTTCCCAGTCCCCATCATCTTGCCCTTACGTTTTTGGCCCCCATGGTCGTTCCCCCAATCGATTTTTTGGGGTTTAAAAGTCACCTATATAGCTTTGCCTTGATGATGAGCCCTTCTGGCCACTTCAGCCAGTTGTAAACCATCGCTCTATTACTTTCTCATTACTCTTGCCTTGGCCTCCTGCTGTTCATGAAATTTATCATCTGGGGATCCCAGATAAAAGCTTTCCTATTATGTAGTCTCTTGCTTTCTCCCCCCTATCTCCACTCATCAAATCCCATCGGTTTTTGTCACAGTGCCACTCCTCCACCCCCTCGGTTCCCCTTTCCCCTTTTCCTTGGATTGATATCCCATTGGGAAAGAGGGGCATCTGTTTCACCCCCTTTTGCTTGGTTTCTGTGAGAGCTATGTGTCAGATGTGCCCTTTGACCTCTCATGCCACTCCCCCACTTATTCTTTTTTTTCATCATGTTGGTTTTACAACCTTCGTTTCCTCTCCAACACTGTTTTGGGGGGTTGTGAGGGTGGGGGGCCTTGGCAGTGTGCTGCGGGATTCTACGCGTTTTGGGGGGTGGGGGCTTGAGTGGGGTTTGTGGCCTGTGTTGGATAGCATGTTTGGTTTGGGGTTCTGGGGTTGGTTCGGGTGTTGCCTTGTTCTCGCCCTGCTTGGTTGTTTCTGTGATTCTTCCTTGTCCCCTTTTATCCCCCCTTTCGCTTTTGTGTTTCTCCCTCACGCGTCGTTCGTGTTTCTGTCCGGTCTGGGAAAACCCCTTGGTTGCTGACGATTCCTTAAACCCGTGGTTTCTCTTGTCGACCCGCTTCGCACTGTTTCTTTTCTGAAATCAGTTTGCGGCCATTTGTTCCCTCAAGCCCCCCCTATTCTCTAAAAAATTGCAATCTCAGACGTCCCTTTGCCTATTTCTTTAATGATGTGAGGGATGGTGTGTGTGTGTGTTTTTGGGTGTGTGTGTGTGGTGTGTGTGTGTGTGTGTGGTTGTGTGTGTGTGTGTGTGTGTGGGTTTGTGTGTGTGCGCCGGCACTGCAGTCTCTCAAGCTCAATTTAAAGGGGGTCGTGATTAAACCGGAATTATTTTTCCTTAGTAAGAAAGGAAAAAAAGAGTTGTTTTTTTTTTTCGTTCCCCAAAAAATTCAAACACAATTTTATTACAATAAAAAATCATTTGCTCCCTCGGGAAAACTATTGCTTTGTACAAATTTTAATGCCTGCTAAAAACAGCCTGGGGCAGTGGCCTTTAAAAAAAAAAAAAAATTAAAAACCTGGGGTGGCATTTTTTTCGGGTTTTTTTTTTTGAAGAGCAGAAGCGTAATTAAAACAAATTCCCAAATGAAAAAGTGATCTCCCCGCTAACATGCAGCTTCGAACCCTGAACGACTTTTGAATCGATCACAATCTTGCTACAGTCGGGCTCTGCAGAGGGGGGAAGAGGGGAAAGGGAGAGGAGCGGGGGGGAAAGGTCAGGTGCCACTATGCTGCACAAGGACTCGGGCGACTGTAAAAAGGAAGGTGCAAGAATGAAGTAACATCCCAGTTAAATTCTGAAACCGGGTTTCTGGTGACTTTTGGGAACTCACGAAATGTAATAACACCAGAAAAAAAACCCACTCCGTAAACAAATTTCGGAGGGGGGGGGGTTAAAAACCCGGAAAAGGAGTCGTTAAACCGAGCCAGTGGTAAACCCCGGGGCCCGCTGGCTACAAAAAATTTCTCCAAAGGGTATATTTATATACCACGGGAAATTAGCAGGGGACCACACACACGTGGCGGGAATTCATCTGTAAAAACTTGATTTGTGGTCACAGTGGTGACCCATACAAACCCTCCCTATGGGTATAATAACCTAGCTGGAGAATTTTATTGCCCCAGCTGGTCCAGTGGTTTAGCCCCGGGCCGGAGTTTTACGACTCGCTTGCCAGATTTCAAACCCCCCCCTACCGTGGTTTTTTTGAGCGAAATGGGGGCGGGGGAGGGGGCGAGCGGATGTGGGGGGGGAGGCGTTGGGGAGATAAAATCATGAACTGTGAAGTACCGTAAAAAAAAAGCCAAATACTGGCCCCAAATTTTTTTTACTGGGACAAACTAGAGTCGCAAAAAGTGTGTTGTGACGAGTGCTTCTCTTCTCCACTACGGCCCGCCAGCATCTTTCACTTCCAACCTCTGAAAATACATTACAACTCTAAAATATTAAAAACTTAAAAACAGGAAAACAAAAAATTTTATAGGAAAAGTTGGAATATCGACGTCAAAAAAACGTGCCAAATTTACTTTTTGTTTTTATTAGAACGAAGTAAACGGTCATGTTTTTTTTTACGTTTTATTAAAAAAAAAAGGTTAATTTTACACAAATTTAGCCAAAATTTCTTTACCCAAACAAAAATTTTCAACAGAGAAATTGTTCAAGCGAGGATACAACTACAAAAAGTCACGGTGATATCAAATATGTGGGCCAACCACTGTTGAAAAAAGTAACCCAAGGTTTTCGTGATTTCTCCATTACGGGGAACTAAAAGCTAAAAGATTCGAAAGAAGGATATAAGGGGGATTACATTTCCGGGGTCAAATAAAACACCTGAACCTTTTGATGCAACGATGCAACATGGGCTCCTTCAAATCCCCGCCCTTTGGGTTTTTTGCCACATTCTAAATTCTTAAAGAGTGCAGGTTGTGCTGCTAAACCCATGCTGGAAAATTTATTTAAAAATTTTGAAGTCCCCAAATATAGTTTAAATATATTCAGGGGGAAGCATTAAACCCCGGGGCTCAAAACCGCCTGAAGAATGCGAGGAAATCAGGTCTCTGGTCGCAGAAAGAGAAAGGAAAAACTCCAATTTTTGGAAAACAAGAGTCCTTCACTGGCATCAAAAACGTCTGAAAGGGCCGGGGGAAAGGGGGGTGACTCCAATTCTTTGGTTTGGGAAACCCCTTCCCGGTATTAAAGGTACCCCCCTGGAAGGGTTTTTTTAAAAAGCAATGAGAGCGGGAGTCCCCCCTCAACTACTTTGCATATTATGGAGCCAGGGAGGGTCCACCCGTCCCCCGCCCTGCTGCATGAACACTTGTCAGTTTTTTGCTTAACCTACACTTGTTTTAAATTTAAATTTTGGTACGATTCTTTTTCTTTGGAATCACTGAATACTCAAGCGGACCTGGCAGCCTCGGCGTACCCGAACTGGCTTATGAAGTCACCATGGCGCCTCGGGGTACCCGACACTGGTTTTTGAATGTCCCATGGAGCCTCGGCAGTTTTCCTGATACTGGCTCCTGAATGTCCCCCCTGGCCGCCTCGGGAAAATACCTGACACGGGTCCCATGAATGTCCCAGGGCCTCGGCAAAATACCTGGATATGGTTTATGAATGTCACCATGCAGCCTCGGGAGTCCTGACATGGCTCTATGAATTCACCATGGGGCCTCGGCAGTACCTGATACTGGCTCTCATGAAGTCACCTGGCAGCCCGGCAGTACCCGAACTGGCTTTCCCTGAATGTCACCATGGCGCCTCGGCGTACCTATACCCTTTTTTTTTTTTTTGAATTCCCATGGCCTCGGAGTACCTGGCAGCCCCATAAAAGTCACCATGCAGCCTGGCAGTACCTTTAATGGTCTCATGAATGTCACCATGGCGCCTCGGGAGTACCTGATACTGGCCTCATGAAGTCACCTGGCCACCTCGGGTACCTGATACTGGCTCTAGAATGTCACCAGGCGCCTGCGTACCTGTACTGGCTCTCATGAATGTCACCATGGCAGCCCCGGCAGACCTGACAGGCTCTCCCTGATGTCCCATGGGAGCCTCGGGGTTCCCAACGGCTCTATGAAATGTCACCATGGCGCCCCGGCAGTACCTGACACTGGGTTTCTGAAGTTTCCCTGGCAGCCTCGGCAGTACCTGATACTGGGGTTCAGAATTCACCATGGCAGCCTCGGCAGTACTGACCTGGTCTCATGAAGTCACCATGGCAGCCTCGGCAGTACCGATACTGGGTTCTTTAATGTCACCATGGCAGCCCCCGGCAGTACCTGATCTGGTCTCTGAATGTCACCATGGCAGCCTCGGCACCTGATACTGGTTTTTATGAATGTCACCATGGCAGCCCGGGAGTACCTATACTGGTTTTCATGAATTCACCGGCAGCCCCGGCAGTACCTGATACTGGCTCTCATGAAAGTCACCATGGCGCCTCGGCAGTACCTGATACTGGGTTCTGAATTTTCACCCTGGCAGCCTCGGCCGTACCTGTACTGGCTCTCTGAATTCACCCTGGCAGCCCCCGGCATACCCACACGGCTTTCTGAATGCACCCTGGGAGCCTCGGCGTACTGATACGGCTCTCATGAATGTCCCCCAGGCAGCCCGGCAATACCTGAATGGCTTCATGAAAGTCACCATGGCAGCCTCGGGAGTACCTGATACTGGTCTATGAAAGTCCCCAGGCGCCTCGGCAGTACCGACAGGCTCTCTGAATGTCACCATGGCACCTCGGCATACCGATATGGTTTCTGAATGTCACCATGGCAGCCTGGGTAAACCCGAAACCCCGGCTTCTTTAATGTCCCCATGGCGCCTCGGCAGACCTGATACTGGCTCTCATGAATGTCCCATGGCGCCTCGGCCCGTACCATCGGTCCATGAATGTCCCCGGCCCTCGGCAGTACCTGTCTGGTCCCTTTTAATGCACCATGGCAGCCTCGGGTACCTGAACGGCTCTCATGAAGTCACCATGGCAGCCTCGGCAGACCGACATGGCTTCCCCTGAAGTCACCATGGCAGCCTCGGCAGTACCTGATACTGGGTCGATGAATGAATCCTGGCGCCTCGGCAGACCTGACACTGGGTCTCATGAATGTACCTGGCAGCCTCGGCAGTACCTGATACTGGCTTCTGAATGTCACCCTGGCGCTCGGGGGAGTACCTGACACTGGCTCCATGAATGCCCATGGCAGCCTCGGCAGTACCTGATACTGGCTTCCCTTGTCACCAGGCAGCCTCGCAGTACCTGATACTGGCTCTCAGTGTCCCCCTGGGGCCCCCGGCGTACCTGAAATGGGTTTTCCATGAATGTCACCATGGCAGCCCCTCGGCAGTACCCTGATATGGTTTCATGAATGTCACCATGGGAGCCCGGCAGTACCCGATTGGGTCCTGATGTCCCATGGCAGCCCCGGCAGTAACTGATACTGGCTCTCATGAATGTCACATGGCGCTCGGGGTACCCGATACTGGCCTCATGAATGTCCCCGGCAGCCCCGCATTCCTGAACTGGGTTCATGAAATTTCCCATGGCAGCCCGCCCGTACCTATATGGGGTCTCATAAAAATCACCCTGGCAGCCCCGGCGTACCTGATAGGCTCCATGAATGTCCCATGGCAGCCTCGGGAGTACCTGACACTGGCTTCAGAATGTCACCATGGCACCTCGGAGTACTAACGGTCTCATGAAAGTCACCCTGGCACCTCGGCAGTACCTGCACTGGCTCTCATGAATGTCACCATGGCAGCCTCGGCAGTACCTGATACTGGCTCTCATGAATGTCACCATGGCAGCCTCGGCAGTACCTGACACTGGCTCTCATGAATGTCACCATGGCAGCCTCGGCAGTACCTGACACTGGCTCTCATGAATGTCACCATGGCAGCCTCGGGAGTACCCGTACTGGCTTCTGGGAAATTCACCGGCAGCCCCGGCAGTACTGAATGGCTCTCATGAATGTCCCATGGAGCTCGGCAGTCCTGATATGGTTCTTGTCACCCTGGAGCCTCGGCAGTACCTGACCTGGCTTCATGAAGTCACCATGGCAGCCTCGGGGTACCCGAATGGGTCTCATGAAGTCACCATGGCAGCTCGGGGGTACCTACACTGGCCTTAGAATGTCACCATGGCCCCCGGCGTACCGAAATGGCTTAGAATGTCACCATGGCAGCCTCGCAGTACCTGTACTGGTTCTCATGAAAATTTTCCCCTGGCAGCCTCGGGAGTACCCGCATGGCTCTCATATTGTCCCATGGCAGCCTCGGGCAGTACCTGATACTGGTTCTCGAAGTCCCATGGGGCCCCGGCAGACCTGATACGGCTCCATGAAAGTCACCCTGGCGCCTGGCTACCTGATCTGGCCTCATGAAAGTACCATGGCAGCCTCGGCAGTACCTCTGGCTCTCATGAATGTCCCATGGCAGCCTCGGCAGTACGATACTGGGTTTTCATGAATGTCACCTGGAGCCCCCGGGAGTACCGACCGGCTCTCTGAATGTCACCCTGGCAGCCCCGGCGTACCTCACTGGCTCTCATGAATTCACCATGGCAGCTCGGCAGTACCTGATAATTTCTCATGAATGTCCCCATGGGGCCCCGCAGTTACCTGACATGGCTCCATGAAGTCCCATGGCAGCCCCCGGCGTACCTGACATGGCTCTCAGAAAGTACCTGGCAGCCCGGCGTACCTGATCGGTTCCATGAAAAGTACCATGGGGCCTCGGGAGTACCCGAAAAGGCTCTCATGAATTCACCATGGAGCCTCGGCGTACTGCCTGGGTCCATGAATGTCCCTGGGAGCCCCGGCAGTACCTGACTGGTCTCATGAATTTCACCTGGCAGCCTCGGCAGTACCTGAATGGCTTTCATGAATGTCACCGGCAGCCTCGGCGTACCCCGACATGGCTCTCTGAATGTCACCTGGAGCCTGGAAATACCCGATACTGGCTTTCATGAATGTCACCATCGCGCCTCGGGAAATTCCTGACATGGCTTCAGAATTACCTGGCAGCCCCGGCAGTACCTGATATGGGGTTTCATGAATGTCACCACGCAGCCTCAGTAGTCCCTAAAACAGGGGTCTCATGAATGACTATGACAATATATCGCAGGGGAAATACATAAAAGGAAAACGTCAGTGATAAACGCAAGATGAAAAACCTTAGAATATCACCCCGGGAAACCTGAAAACAGAATCCTTCAGATTTATATCGAGAACTTTTAAAAAAAAATCCCTTTAGAACTTTATTAAGACTATGTGAGACCGATCATAGAAAATGTTAATTAAATAAAACGGATAAAACTGCAATGTGTTGCTACCTTTTTTCATGATAGTTACCACTGGGGGGGCAAGAAAATAGTTTCCCGTCTATTCCATCACGCGAATGGGGTCATACAAGATAGTTACGAGCCCATCCGAACCGGGGGGTCAATGGGATATCGTCAAGCATTCCAAATAAAAGGGGTTTTCGCCAGCAGCTTTATAGGGATAAAGTGGTCCCAGCAAGGGGCCCCATTTAGTTTTTGCACGTCAAGAACCTCGATAAAAAATCAAAGGTCAACAACCAGATTAGTACAGAGCTGAGAGGAAAACACGGAGGAAAGGGTGAAGAACTGAAAACCCAAAACCTTTGTGAAAAGGACAAGAGGAACATGTTTACGACATACACAAACCTTTAGATGAACTGTAGGAACAAATATTTTAGAGAACAGGGTTAAAGGGTTTTAATAAGTTGAGGCATAGATGAGCCATATGGTTTCATGGAATATTTTGTTTAGTAGCAGGGTGGGGTTGGAGTGAATGACTGACGAGCCAGGGTCGAGGGTTACCAAAACGTCCAGGAGGCGGGGCCAGGAGCTGAGTCCCAATCCCCCGCAAAAAAACAACCTTTGAGTACGTTTCGGTGAAAACACACACCACACACACACACACACACACACACACACACCACACACCCACACACCGCACACCACACGCCACCAAAAAGCACACCACAACACACACACACACACACATACACATACACACACACATACATTTCCAGTCAAAGAGGGATGTGTGGGTAGTGAAAAAAAATACTTAAAAGAATTTTCATGTCCTCCCACAATTTGTTTTTTAGCCCCTCGCGTCGCAATTGCCTCTCTTTCTTTTCTTTTTAGCATTCCTTTTTTACCCCCCTCCCTCTCTCTCTTTCTCCTTCAAAAACTATAATTCCCTTTTTTTCCCTCCCTACCCACCCCCTCCTGGCCCACTTTTATGAATTTCACAATGGGGGCTGGAAAAATTTTGCCTACATAAGTCAAATCTTCCCCAAGGTTTTCTATCGAATATTTAGTAAATAATTTAAATATTTTATATGAAACATGGGCTTAATTTAGGGGGCGGAGTTAAACTTAAAGCTGTAAATAATAAAAATTCATCAGGGGATTTAGGGTTTATCAATTCAGAAATTCTTAAACAATAATTAATTACCAAAAAAAATATTGGGAAAACTATATCGATTGTTTTTCTCGGGGCTATAAAAAACAGACCGAATATTTTAGGCCAGTTTTTCCCCCGGGGAGATGAAAATGGGCGCGAACCCCATTATTGTGATTTTAAACTAAAGGGACAGGCGGAGCTTCTGTTATTGAGGTGTGTTTGTTTACTCGCCCTTTTTGACACGGGGCGATCACGTCCCGACCCCGCCTCTTCGAAAATCCTCGGTCCACTCTGTGTGGTTTTTTACCCCCTAACTTTGGTTTTTCAGGGGTTGATTCACAGCTCCTGGTCCCCCCCCCCTTACTGGTAAAACTGGTCCCCCTTCTCCCCGCCCATGGCTTTATCAAACCCCGTCTTTAAAAATTTTTTGGTTCCTGTTCCACTAAGTCACTTTCGGCTTTCCCCTTCCTGACAAAAATTTTTTTACTTAAAAAATATTTTTAAAATTGCTTTGACTCATCTGAGTCTTCAACTTCCATTGTGCCCCCTTTTTTCTGGTCCCACTTGGAACATCCCGCTTTTCTGCCTTACAATTCCCTTTGCAATATTTTTGATGTCGTCAGTGTGTATCACCCATTTGTGGTTTCAGGGGGGCGGGTCCAGCTCTGGCCCCCGCCTCTTCACCCCGGGTTTCTACTTGGGCCCCCTTTTCTCCCCCCCATGAGCTTTTTCAACCCCCCCCTCTTAAAACTGTGATGGTTCCGCTCCATACGTCTTTTTAGGCTATTCCTGCCCTTTCAACCCATGACTAAGAATACTTCTACTACTTTGACATTTGTGTCTTCAACTTCCAATGGGCCTCTTGTTTCGTGTCCCCTCCCCGGAACATCCTGTTTTTTTCCACCTTGTCTATTCCACGCAGTATTTTATTGTTGTTTATCAGTCTCCCCCGCCCCCTGTGTGTGTGTGTGTGTGTGGTGTGTTGTGTGTGTGGTGTTCTCTCCTCTCTGTCCTGTCTCTCTTCTATGTCTCTCTGTCTCTGTCTGTCTGTCCCCGTCTGTCGTCTTCTCTCTCTCTCTCTTCTCTCTCTCTTCTTCTCTCTCTCTCTCTCTCTCTCTCCTCGAACCTTCTGAACCCCAGTCTTGCCCAAAAAAAAATAAGCATTGGGCAAAAATTGTATGATCGCGGGTTTGCCCCGCGATAATCCTTAAAAAAAGGTCCATTTTGGGCGCCAGTTCTGTGCCATGACTGGCCATGGGTTAAAAACAAAATTGTTTTTGTATGGCCACACAATATATAGTTGTCATTAAAAAAAAGGGGTGTTGGAGCTGTTATTATGGTTTTAATTCGACTAAATAAATTTGCAATAATATTTCGAAAAATTTTACCTGTCGTAATGTCAAAAGCCGGGATATAACAGTTGTTATTAACTTTGCTTTTTTGGATACACCTCTCTTTTAACTTCCCTATATCGGTAACCGTCATCTCGCAACCAAGGGTTTACTAGGGGGAGTCAGCCGAAAATCTGGGGTATGGACAGTCTCCACATCTCAAGTCAGATTCTTGTGGACGAGTCATTTTTATGAAAAAAATTGCAATAAATGTGCAGGATATTTGTGAGTTTAAGATTATCTTTTCAATTAATTTGCAAAGGCAGTAACTACTTCCTATCAAAGAAGCCATTACCAGTTTCAACAAAAACCTTAACGGGATTAAGCCAGTCTTGGACTTTGTTGGCTAACCTATTTGAAATCTTCATAATTTATTACCAGTCAATACCCGTAACAACAATATGCCGAATGCTACCACTGTACAACGTGTAGTATCCCCGTAAAATTATTAGCATTCGTGAGAAATAATGAAAACTGTATCCTGTAGGTTACCTGTAGTCACTTCTAGAGGTCACAGCCCCGGCGGCCAGGTCGCAGACCAGGCCGTCTGGCTGCTGAATTCATCATTCTAGCTGTTGGTGCCCGCAGCCGAACTTATGCACCACAACCCAGCTGATCAGGAAATGATTAGACGAGCAAGTCGGGTTTCCTCTTGAAGACAACCAGGGGTCTGTTAGCAGCGTGTACAAGCTAGTTTACTTACACGCTACTGACAGATGATGTTGGTTTTCCCTTTATGCATGAATGGAGGGTACTGAAGATTCTTGGACTCTTTAGGCTCACTCTACTTGTACTCACCGCTACACTGCTCCTCATCGGAGGTATGCTGCACCGGCTGCCAAGCCTCTTGTGTTCATATGTAGTGATTTCAGTGTGCAAATTTGAAAGCAATCCCTCCAGTGTTTTCCAGACGTAGTTTAACATGTCTCCTCCTTGCATACATCGTAATAACACGATTGTATACAAATCATGGAATGGGGGGACTTCAACCCATGGCAAGTGAGTTCTAAAACTCACAGGCCAGTGTACTAACTGGAAGAATGGGTTTAAGTCTCACTCATTCCGTGAATTTTCTTTCTCACCTACGTTCTATGGAGTACAGTTCCAGGGACCTCACGCTCTCCTAGCAATTCAGGTACTTGACAGAGTGTATACGAGCTGTGAAGGTTTCATGTACATTTTCCAGTTCTGCAGTTTCTCTTGTCTTGAAGGGAGGCCATTTGTACACAGCAATATTCCAACCCTGAGAGAACGAGTGACTTCAAAAGTGTTATCACTGGCTTCTTGGAGAGAAATATCCATTGTTTTACCTCTTCCCCAACCAACACTCAAGAGACGCGAGAGAGACACAGAACACAGGCAGACACAGACAAATGCTAACACGAGACAAAACAGGGTGGCGCATGTGAGAAACAGAGCCAAACGAAACACACTTTCTCCCGTCATCTGGCCGGGAATAACGGGGAGATGAAAATGCTGAATCCACAATAACTCACCATTGCACACCTATTATTGTTTTATCTCAGAGTTAATTTTATATCCGGGTGCACTGTCCAACACTGATTTGTTTCGCCTTTCTATGAATACTAATGAGCCTCCCTAATTAACACAATTCATTGTGGCGCGACAACCACTTTCTGCATCCAGCTCTCCGCTGCCAGCCTCCACCCACCTAATATGCAATTGCCAATCTCAAATACATTTTTATAAACAGTTTGTTACTGTCAAGTTTTATATATAAATATATTATATATATATATATATATATATATATATATATATATATATATATATATATATTATATATATATATATATATATATATTTAATTTATTTATTATTAACACACTGGCCGATTCCCCCCAAGGCAGGGGGGGCCCGAAAAAAAAAAAACCCCCCATTCACCCCATC
>NW_026505499.1:0-68093 GCF_026875155.1 Cherax quadricarinatus
ATGTGCATTACTTGTGATTATTTCCCCCCAACTAAAAACTGGTACCTAAAATCACTCTTTTTAAAATTTTTGGTTAGGAAAAAAACAATGGGAAACCCAAGGATGAAGTTGGGGGAAAATTTGAGCCCCATTTTCTTTTGACAACTGATTTATCTTTTTTGACATCTTAATTTTGGGACGAATGTGTTCCAATTCGAGTCACCCTTGGGGATAAATGATCTCAATAAGTGATTTTCCGGGAAGGGTACGCCAGAGTGAATTTTGGCCGTTTTCCCTGCCCGTTTTGGTATAAAAGGGCTCCCTTTCTCGCTGCCCCAAAGGGGGCCCACGGGTTGGGTACTTTGACAGTGTTGGCCTTTACAAAACAGTAAAAATTTTCACGGAGGTACACGGTCAGTACGTAAAAAACCAAAAGTGGTACACTCCCAGAAAAGAAAAATAAAGGGATGGTATCCCTGCCATATTAAGAATATCACTTGATGGTAAAAACTGAGAGGGAAAGAATAATACTGAGGGTTTCATTTACCATAGGAAAGACCATCACGATGGAAAAATCCATATTTTAAGATACCACGGAGGGTTTACACTCCCATTAGTAAAAAACCTCACTGAGGGTAACTGCCAGAAATTGTAAAATACACGAGGGGAAATGCCATAGGGAAGGGAAAAAACACTGATGGACACTGCCAGTATTTTATGAACATCATTTTGATGGTAAAACTCCATATGGAAGAATATCACTGAGGGTTTACACTGCCAGGGGGGTAAAACTCACGGATTTTACACTGCCAGTATGTAAGAACATCACTGATGGTACACCCCCGTATGTAAAAAACATCACTGAGGGTAAAAACCCCAGTATTAAGAATATCACTGAGGGTTACACGGCCGGGTTACGTAAGAACATCATTGTTTGGTACCCCTGCCATCACGAAATTTAACATCATGAGGGCGCCCCTCCAGCCCCTAACAACGTCATTTGAGGGCCCGCACTGCCAGCACGTAACAATATCACTGATGGCCACTGACAGCCCCGAAAAACCCACACTGATAAAACACTGGCGCACGAAAAACATCATTTGGAGGGTACCTGGCAGCAAGAAAACATCACTGATGGCACACGACAGCACGAAAAGAAAATAAAGATGGCACACTGCCAGAAGGGGAATATTTCAGGGGGGGAAAAATGTTAGCACAAAAAAAACCGCACTAGGGGTTACATCCCAAGCCGTAACAAAAATCACTGATGGCACACTGTCGTCACGTAACTTTCTGATGGAAACACTGACAGCACGTAAGAATATCATTTAAAGGCATATTTGCCATTTATGTAAGTACATCACTGAGGTACACTGTTGGGTTTTTTGGGGGGGTTAAGATCATGGCGTAAAATATAAAATTTTGTATAGGGAAACTTAAAGTAAGGCTTTTGTTTAAAATTTTCCACCCCCCAAAGGTATTGAGGAAATTTAAAGGGCACAGGGAATTTAGGAGGGAGAAAAATTTTTTCCGGGGTAGAGGCAGGGCTGACAAATAGACAGCAGAGAGTTTTCCCTAAAAAGGGGAGGGGGAAAAAAAGGGAAAGGGGGGGACTCACAAGCGGGGTTTCCCCAGGGGGGCATGTTTGGGGCCCCTTGTTGTTCACAATTTACATAAACGGGATAGAGGGGGGAAAAATACGACATAAGCAATTTTTTGATGACACCAAAAAAGGGCCCGTCCAATTTTATTTTAAAAGAATACATTAGACAAATCCAAAATGATTTTTAATAGGGGCTGACGCAATGGTCGGAGGAAATGGGAGATGCAGTTTAAAATTTTACAAATGCAAAGTTTAAAAAGTTGGACGTTAAAAAAACCATTCCACTATAAACTAAATAATGTAATCTTAAAACTACCCATTGCAAAAGGAAATTTTGGGTTTTGGGTTTGCAAAACCAAAACCAAGGGCAAACAGTCAAATTTTTGGTTTTCAATAAACTAACAGAATTCTTGGGTTCATAATTTGAAGTAAAATAATTTGAAGTCCTCAGGGGGTTCTTCAACTCCCCCTTTACCCTTGGTTAGGCCTCATTTAGACTATGCTGCTCAGTTCTGGTCACCGGTTTTACAGAATGGATATAAAATTCCCCGGAAAAAATACAAAAGGGGGAGGGCCCAAAAATTATCCCTTTTATCAAAAATCTTCCTTATAGGAAAAGATGAGGGCCCTGAAAACTGCACCCCTTCGAAAGGGTAGAATTAGGGGGGGGTATGAACGGGGTGTATAAATGGAAAAAAAGGGTAAATAAAGGGGATGTAAAAAATGTGCCCGAAAAAATTTTCCCGCCCCAAGGAAAAGGAAATCGCGAATGGTTTTTAAAGGGTTGGGGAAAAAATTTAAAAATTTAGGAAGGAAATAGGAAATTTTTTTGGGTTTTGGTTTAAAAAGTTTTTGGATGATGGGAAAAAGCCCCCAGTAAAAGTTATTTAGGCCAAAACGGTTTTGTAGTTTAAAAATAGGTTTGGGTTAAAAAATTATAGGGGGTGGGGGGGGGTGATTGGACCTGACTAGCTTGTGCTTGGGTCTGGTACAGGTGTCCATCCTTTAGTGGGAAAGACCAACCCCGGGGGTCATTGGGATTTTTCCGGGGGGGGGGGGTTTAATTTGGGCTAATCCGGGGGGGGGGGACCCGTCATCACGTAACATCACTGATGGCACACTGACAGCACGTAAGAATATCACTGATGGCACATTGCCAGTATGTAAGAACATCACTGATGGTACACTGCCAACATGTAAGAATATAACTGATGGCACACTACCAACACGTAAGAACATCATTGATGGCACACTGCCAGCACGTAACATTATCACTGATGGTACACTGCCATCACGTAACAACATCACTGATGGCACACTGCCAGTATATAAGAACATCACTGTTGGCGCACTCTCAGCACGTAAGAACATCACTGATGGCAGTGCTAGCACGTAACAACATCACTGACGACACATTGACAGCACGTAACAAGATCACTGATGGCACACTGCCAGTATGTAAGAACATCGCTGATGGTACACTGCCAGTATGTAAGAACATCACTGATGGTACACCGCCAACACGTAAGAACATCACTGATGGTACACCGCCAACACGTAAGAACATCACTGATGGCACACTGCCATCACGTAACAACATCACTGATGACACACTGAATGCACGTAAACACATCTCTGATGGCACACTGCCAACACGTCCAATACAAAGCAGAAAGGAGTAAGGAGAGACGGAGTTTGAGGTAATCAGTCCCTCAGTCTGGAATCGATGTGTTCAGTCCATTAATCTTGTAGAAAGCACAGCATAGAGCCGTAGAAATGGCTTATATTCTGTAGTCAGGTGAGTGGAAGCAGGGGAGGCGGGATCACAGTGGTACCATCCACTGTGACCCCACCTAGAGGGTGGAGACTATGTTCAGTTTAGTAGCTATGTTATGTACCGTCATACCCACCTTTAGGGTGGAGACTATGTTCAGTTTAGTAGCTGTGTTATGTACCGTCATACCCACCTTTAGGGTGGAGACTATGTTCAGTTTAGTAGCTGTGTTATGTACCGTCATACCCACCTTTAGGGTGGAGACTATGTTCAGTTTAGTGTGAATATACAGTAGTGACAAGTTGATAACATGCATGTGCAACAGTTAGGTGTCTTTATTCCAAGACGTTTTTCCTACACAGAACACTTGTTCAGTCAAATACATAGGAGGCAGGTACAGCCCAGTAAGTTTACTACACTGCCTCTCATTGATTTCATTCTTTCGTCTACTAGTGGGCTCCGCCTGTCCTGTCAAGATTATATATGCCTCATTCAGGTCTTGCATATCTCAGTATGAAAGTACCTCCATTCCACTTCAAGGCGATACTTCCCCTTCCTTATCATAATCGAACATTTTCTATCGTGTTGATAGCACTTTCTCTCAAATATATACACCCCTTTAGTGTAGTATTTGCAGGTGTCCTTACTGCCTACATTTACAGTGGTATATTCATTCTTTGTTTCCGAGAAGTGATTTGGTTTCTCTTGTTTATCTTCCCCTGAGAATATTTCACTAGGGTGTTTTTTTTTTCCTGCTACAGTCGTCCTATTGCCCTCTGTATATTTCTCACTGTCCTGCATCCTTATTTCCGCCTCTTCTTTCCTGACTTGAGCACCTGTTTCCATCCTTATTTCAGCTCAGTATCTCGTACCTTCATCATCTCAATCTGTATATGTCTGGTAAGCTCCTCGGGAATTTCCTCATATTACCTAGCTCTTCTTTATTTTCAATACTTCCCTCATACCTGTCCAGCTTTCCATCTCTCCATTGCAAGTCCAGGAACACCTTTCCCATTTAAGTTCATTGCTTGTAGCTGTATTTAGCTTAGTACAGTCCACTTACCACCACCACTTGACACTGATGGCTGTACATCGTCCAGGCACTGATGGTTGTACATCGTCGAGGCACTGATGGTTGTACATCGTCCAGTCACTGATGGTTGTACATCGTCGAAGCACTGATAGTAGTACACCGTCCCTTCTGCACTATTCCAATCACCTGCATTGAGGCACAGGTGACTTGGGGTTATGGAATTTTGCGATACCTTTCTCGGATCGCGCAACGACTTACACAAATCTAGTTAACATGCTATATATATATCAGTATATTCAGCCACTGTTATACCACTGGCCGTCTGCCGTTCCTGCATTCCTGAATCTCCCTGATCTAACTAACTTTCCATAACAAGTCACTTAAAAACGTTCCTGATCAGATTGCTTTCAAAATTGTTCATTATATGCCTCTCATCAGCTCCTCATAAAATTTGATTCATAGAAAAGAATTAGAGTATATTTTTGTTCTAGAAACATTACGTAGTGCTACCTGTATTTTACAGGCAGCACTACAGGTAGTGTTACCTGTATTTTACAGGCAGCACTACAGGTAGTGTTACCTGTATTTTACAGGTAGCACTACAGGTAGTGTTACCTGTATTTTACAGGTAGCACTACAGGTAGTGTTACCTGTATTTTACAGGTAGCACTACAGGTAGGGCTACCTGTATTTTACAGGTAGCACTCATTCTAGCATCAATTCCGGCCACATCATGCTCAGTGGTGCCGTCCTAGAGAGCACAGTGACGTATGGACAACTTTCTCAGTACAACAATGATGTAAGTTCGTTTAGAAAGTGTAGCTATTGTAAATATTAAAAAAAAAAGTAAGTTAACAACGCAGTTGAAAACAATCTGCATTAAATAATAAACAACGTCGGTAGGAGAGAACAACGAGGTTAATCACCAACTTAAAAAAGCCTATTATCAAATTTCGATAATTTTTATATATTCAAAAAATTCTTTTTAAAATGTTCTATAATTACCGCCATCAAAACCTGTCATATTCTTCAGCATTGGAAACTACATAGACTATGTTCAGTTTAGTAGCTATGTTATGTACCATCATACCCACCTTGAGGGTGGAGACTATGTTCAGTTTAGTAGCTATGTTATGTACCATCATACCCACCTTGAGGGTGGAGACTATGTTCAGTTTAGTAGCTATGTTATGTACCGTCATACCCACCTTGAGGGTGGAGACTATGTTCAGTTTAGTAGCTATGTTATGTACCATCATACCCACCTTGAGGGTGGAGACTATGTTCAGTTTAGTAGCTATGTTATGTACCATCATACCCACCTTGAGGGTGGAGACTATGTTCAGTTTAGTAGCTATGTTGTTAGGTAAGACACATATGCAACAGTTAGGTATCTTTATTATGAAACGTTTCGCCTACACAGTAGGCTTCTTCAGTCAAGTACAGAAAAGTTGATAGAAGCAGAAGATACTTGAAGACGATGTAATCAGTCCATCATCCTTAAAGTTTTGAGGTGGTCAGTCCCTCAGTCTGGAGAAGAGCATTGTTCCATAGTATGAAACAATATGGAGATGAAGTGACAGGATGGAGCTTTTTATAGCGCCAAGAGGTGAGACGTAGGCCACTAGGAGAGGTAAGAACTCAGATGTTGAGAGGTCAGGTCCCTCTCAAATCCAGCCGCTCTCACTAGTGGAAGTTGTCGAAGTTGATTGCAGGTCTGTACCAAGATACCCTTGCGTTGCAGTGTCTGACAGATTGAACATTAAAATGGTATAAAATACCGACAGGTATGTTATTGTACCATCATACCCACCTTGAGGGTGGAGACTATGTTCAGTTTAGTAGCTATGTTATGTACCATCATACCCATCTTGTGGGTGGAGACTATGTTCAGTTTAGTAGCTATGTTATGTACCGTCATACCCATCTTGTGGGTGGAGACTATGTTCAGTTTAGTAGCTATGTTATGTACCGTCATACCCATCTTGTGGGTGGAGACTATGTTCAGTTTAGTAGCTATGTTATGTACCGTCATACCCATCTTGTGGGTGGAGACTATGTTCAGTTTAGTAGCTATGTTATGTACCATCATACCCACCTTGTAGGTGGAGACTATGTTCACTTTAGTAGCTATGTTATGTACCATCATACCCACCTTGTGGGTGGAGACTATGTTCAGTTTAGTAGCTATGTTATGTACCGTCATACCCATCTTGTGGGTGGAGACTATGTTCAGTTTAGTAGCTATGTTATGTACCATCATACCCACCTTGAGGGTGGAGACTATGTTCAGTTTAGTAGCTATGTTATGTACCATCATACCCACCTTGAGGGTGGAGACTATGTTCAGTTTAGTAGCTATGTTATGTACCATCATACCCACCTTGAGGGTGGAGACTATGTTCAGTTTAGTGGCTATGTTATGTACCGTCATACCCACCTTGAGGGTGGAGACTATGTTCAGTTTAGTAGCTATGTTATGTACCATCATACCCACCTTGAGGGTGGAGACTATGTTCAGTTTAGTAGCTATGTTATGTACAGTCATACCCACCTTGAGGGTGGAGACTATGTTCAGTTTAGTAGCTATGTTATGTACCATCATACCCACCTTGAGGGTGGAGACTATGTTCAGTTTAGTAGCTATGTTATGCACCTCCTGCTTTACCCCAGTGTCATGGTAGCTGAAAAAGTTACAGTGGTAATGAACTATTAACACGTTCATCTGGATGCAGTTATAACGAATTATTAATACAGACATGAGGTCAGTCACAGAAACATTGTAATGTAGTTATGAATCCTTTATACTATTTTAGCGGAGTATGGTTGAATTAAGACAAGCTTACATGAAGCATAAAAAGGCAGAGTACCAAGAGTAGAACACAATGTACAAATAACCTGCACATAGGACAATGAAACTAAACTAATGACAACATTAATGATCCAAATGGGACTGAAACGTCGTCCTGAGTTTCAGTCTCTTACATGCTGGTTGTTTATATAAGCTTAAGTGGCTATAGATTTATTGCAATAAGCGAGGGTCATTACTTTCCCCAGAATTTGGCCCTTGAAATATGTTCTGTGGATAAAAATCCCTCTTGGCTTTTCTGAACTTTTGCGGTTGCCCCTCTGAATTAAAAATTTTTTCGCATTCCACCCATAAAAATAAAAGGGGACAATGTTCCAAAACAACCCTTTTGTTTTTTAGCTATGTTTCCCACTACCCTGAGGAAACTTTTTCTCCAAAAAGTTTTTTTTAAAACCCTCCCGGGGGGAAACCCATTGCAATACCCCAAGCGTCTTGATTTTTTGGATCCCATCATAGACTTTGTTCTAGGGAAATCGGGTTAAAAGATTAAAAGGGGAAATCGGGGACAAACTACAAGAAAGGCCCAAAAATGGCTCTGGAGTTTAACCCCAGTAAAGGTGGTAAGGCATAAAGAGGGGGGAAAGGGGACACAAAAAAGCCCGCAGAGGGAGTACAGGTTAGGAAAGAAAACAGCTGAAAAAGTCAGTTAAAAAAAAGGTTTCTTGGGGTAAGCATCTTTAAGGGGCCCATGCCCCCCTGAGGCACCCCTAATCAAAAAACTGCTGCACATATGGGGAGATTGGCAAACCGGGGTTGGCGTTTAGACTCTGAGAAAGGAGCATTCACGACATTTTTAAAAAGTGTACGAAAGGGGCCTATGTGGAATATGCACTTAGTCAAAACCCCGTCAAAAAAGGGGGAAAGAAAGTGAAAAATTTACAACACAAATTTACCCCGGGAAAACTGGGGGGTATGTTTATGAGAATTTAAAGGGAAAACTCAACCTAATGAAAACAGGGGACAGGAAGGAAAAGGGGGGACAGATAACAACGTATAAAATATAAAGGATTGACGATGGGAAAAGGGATCAAAATTTTTTATTTTGGGGAAATCCCAGAACACGGGGACAAAATTTTGGAAATTTAAAAGCCCTTGAGCCCCATAGGGATTTTAGGAATTTATTTTTTTTAGTTTTAGAGTTTTTCAGGGCTGGAAAAACGGGAGAGGAAGTAGGGGAAAACCCAAGTTCCCATAAATGGGTTTTAAAGGGAAAGATCAGGGACAAATTTCATGGAGAAAGGGGGGAGAGTAAAATTTATTTACCGAAAAATGAAGAGGCGGGGCCGGAGATTTTGAATCGGCCCCTGAAAACCACATATGGGTGATTTTTTCAAACCCCGCACACACACAAAACACACACACACACACACACCCAAAACACAACCGCACCACAAACCAAACACAACACAGGGTTTCCTAGGGACCATGCATTTTTGGTTATTGAACGACATGGGGAAAGGGGGTTAAATTTTTAAAGGGGCCCCCTGTTTGCAGATGTTTGGGGAAGTTAATGGGGGAAGAATTAACCCTGATGAGGACCAGGCAAAATTTCCCAAAAAAGACCTGGACGGGAACCGGACACCTGGTCCGCAAAGGGGCCTTCTCAAAATTTAAACCCGCCAAATGCAAATCATGAAGAAAAGGGGGGGGCCCACAAAAGCCCAAACAGACAGAGTTAGGTGGGTTTGGCCAAAGACGCAAACCTCACCCCAAGGAAAAGATTTTGGGGTGAGTATAACACTGGCATGTCTCCCGGAACCACACATCAATAAATAACTGTTTGCAGCCAGGGCCCCGGGCAAATTTGAAAACAGCTTTTCCGATACCTTAGAAAGGGAATCTTTCCCAAGGGACACGTACACCGTGAAATTGCCGGGCCCCAAACTGGAGTAGCGCACCTTTTTGGGAAACCCGCACTTGTAAAGCACGTCAAAAAAACTAGGGGAAATTTAAAAGGGTTTGCGACAAGGTTATTTCCCGAGCAAAGGGGAATGTCCTATGAAAAAAAAAAAAGGGGAAATGGGTCTGAGGGACACGGGAGGACGGGGAGGGTCAGGGGAGACATGAAAACGACATTTTAAAAATACTACTTGGGGGAAATAGAAAAGGTGGACAAAGACAGGATTTTCCCAAAGGGAGGGGACCCAGAACAAGAGGCCCCCAAAATTTGGAAATTTTTAAAGGGGAACCCAAAGGGAGTCAGAGAGATATCAGGAAGTATTTCTTTTAGTCTTGAGTTTTTAAGGCAGTGGAATTGCCCTTTAAAAAAAAAGGGCGTAGTGGAGGGAGGGAACCCTACACAGTTTTTAAAAACGGGTTTGTTTAAACTCATGGAGCGGGGGGGAGAGAGGGCCCATAGCAAAACCCCTTTTAAGAGGGGGGGGCCGGGGCTAAGACTCGACCCCCTTCAACCCCAAAAAAGGTTGGGGTACACACGCCACACACACACACACACACACACACCCCCGCGCGCCAAAACACAAAACACAACACACACAACACAAACACACACCACACACACACACACCCCCCACACTACACACACACCCAAAAACACACACACATACACACCAAATAATGAAGTATCACAGTGGGGAAACCCGTGACAGGGGGGGCCCACCCGGGGTCGGTCCTAGGACCATTTTATTTTTTGGTATAAAGTGAAAGACATGAAAGGAAGGGGTTTGACTCAGAAGTGTCCCTGTTTGCAGATGTGTGAAGTTAATGAGGAGAAATTTTAAAACTGATGAGGAACCCGGCAGGACTTCAAAGGACCTGGGGCAAAATGGGGCACCTGGGCCAAACAAATGGTTCTTTGAAATTTTAAACCGCCCAAAAAGCAAAATCATGAAGATGGGGAGGGGGACAGAAACCCCCAGACAGATTATAGGCTAGGGTTTCCAAAAAACTTTAAAACCTCACTCAAGGGAAAATCTTTGGGGGGAAGGGAATAACACCGACAAATTTTCCCGGAAAACAAATCAATCAGATAAAAATGCTGCAGCATAGGGTGGACAAAGGGCGGTTTTTCCAGGGAGGGGACCAAAAAACAAAAGGCCAACAATTGGGGAATTGAAGACACAAAAAGAGTCAGAGAGATAGTAAAGGGGAAATTTCTTCAGTCATAGAGTTTTAAGGCAGTGGAATTTGCCTAGAAAAAAACGTTGTGGAGGCCCGGAAAAAAAAACCAAAAACCCCCCCCAGGGTTTTTAAAACGAGGTTTGATAAAGCTCATGGAGCGGGGAGAGAGAGGGCCTAGTAGCAACCGGTGAAGAGGCGGGGCCAGGAGCTAGGACTCGACCCCTGCAACCACAAATAGGTGAGTACAAATAGGTGAGTACACACACACACACACACACACACACACACACAAACACATCTTAATAAGGAATCGTTCAGGACCCTGTACACCGTGTACGTTAGGCCCATATTGGAGTATGCGGCACCAGTTTGAACCACACCTAGCCAAGCATGTAAAGAAACTAGAGAAAGTGCAAAGGTTTGCAACAAGACTAGTCCCAGAGCTAAGAGGTATGTCCTACGAGGAGAGGTTAAGGGAAATTAACCTGACGACACTGGAGGACAGGAGAGATAGGGGGGACATGATAACGACTTACAAAATACTGAGAGGAATTGACAAGGTGGACAAAGACAGGATGTTCCAGAGACTGGACACAGTAACAAAGGGACACAGTTGGAAGTTGAAGACACAGATGAATCAAAGGTGATGTTAGGAAGTATTTCTTCAGCCTCAGAGTAGTCAGGAAGTGGAATAGTTTGGGAAGCGATGTAGTGGAGTCAGGATCCATACATAGCTTTAAGCAGAGGTACGATAAAGCTCATGGTTCAGGGAGAGTGACCTAGTAGCGACCAGTGAAGAGGCAGGGCCAGGAGCTTTGCCCTCGCCCCCCTCAACCTCAACTAGGTGAGTAAAAACTGGGTTGAGTACACAAACACACACACCCCACAACACGACACAGACACACAAAACAAAACACAAAACAACACACAAACACAGGGTTAACGGAAAGGTATCGCTAAATATTTGTTTCCCGGGATTTAGCGTTTTTAGTGGCTATCCAAGATATTATTAGCGGCATCGTACGTGAGTAATCAGTGTAACCCAACCACAAGGGGGGAAAACAGTTTTTCCAAAGTTCAAATAAGGGTGTTTGGATCAAGAATTTAAAATTTTAAAAATTTTGAATAAAATTTTTGATTTGGGGAGGGTAGCAGCCAGCTAAATCGGCTACTGGCTGCAGTGTTGACCCAAAAATACCCAAAAACATTTAAATTTGGGAAAAGGGTTAACAAAAAAATATTAAAAAAATACAGAAATTGGGGGTTTTAAGCACGTGTAAGATAAGGTCAAAAAAAAGGGGAATTAAGTAAATCTGAAAGAAAAAGAAAAAATTTAGTCATTTCCCCAGTTTTTTGGTGTTGGGGAATGTAGTTAATACATCAGTTTTTGGTTATAACATAATACTGTACTAAAGAAAAAAATGAAACCAATTTTTAAAAAGGGAAAAAAAAAAATAAAAACTTGAATGCATGAAAAATTTTAGTGAGGAGTTACAAAATTTAAAATAAAATACCCAACCGCCCAAAGCGGGGAAAACCTCCACTGTGCAAAAACCACATTTTGTCTATGCTGGTTATTTTTTTTGGTTGGTGTTTTTAAGTGTCAGTGTCTGGCCCGCTGGTTTTTTAGAAAACACCCACCTCTTTTTTTTAAAATTTTTCGTGCCAGCAGTTTAGAAAAGGAGTAACCCTGATAAGGTTTAGTAAAATCAAGTTTTTTTCAAAAGGGTTTGGGGTAGCCAAAGTGGCCCAAACCCCCTTAACTGGCAAGGGGGAAAAGGGAAAAAAAGTACGTAATGACAAAACACACCCCCTTTCCACCAAACGTACATAAACCAACGGTGTTTAAACCAGAAACTACATAAAAAACAAAAAAGTTTTCCCCCCAGTACGTACATAAAAAACACACGTTTCACCATAAAAAATTTTATAGAAAATATTAGTAAAAATTAAAAAGGGGAATTGATTGGGGAAATTAATTTCCTATAAATCTTTAAAAAAAATTTAACGACCCTATTTGTGCAAAATCCGGCCGGGGAGAGTCCCCGGTAACCCCCCAAAAACAAACAATTTAAATTTTTTCAACCGGGGGCCGGGAAAAGTACCGGGGAACCAAGAACAACAAAAAATTCCGGGCCGGGAAGTAACCGGTAAACCACAAAAAACAAAAATCCGGGCCGGGAAAAGTACCGGTAAAACCAAGAACAAAAAAAGTTTCCGGGGCCGGGGAGAGTCCCGGGGGGAACCCAAACCAACAACAAAGCTCCGGGCGGGAGGGGTCCCGGGTAAACCCCAAAACAACAAAAAACCGGCCGGGGAGTACCGGTAAACCCAAAGGCCCAAAAAAGGGCCCCCGGGGCCGGGGAAGAGCCCGGGGTTTAAAACCAACAACAACAAAAAAAATCCGGCCGGGAAGTCCCCTTTGAAACCACAACAACAAAGCCCCCGGGGGGGGAAGGGGTCCCGGGGTTGAACCAAAACAAACAAAGATCCGGGGCCGGGAGAGTACCGGGGAAACCCACAACAACAAAGCCCGGGGCCGGGAGAGTCCCGGGTGCCCCAAGAAAAACCCAAAATCCCGGGCCGGGGAGTCCCGGTGAACCACCAAACAACAAAGCCCGGGGCCGGGAGATTCCCGGGTGAACCAAGAACAACAAAGCCCCGGGGCCGGGGGAGAGTCCCGGGTGAAACCAAGAACAACAAAACCCGGGGGCCGGGGGAGATACCGGTGAACCAAGAAAAAAACAAAGATCCGGCCCGGGGAGAGTACCGGTAACCAAGAACAAAAAAGGGGCCCCGGGGCCGGGAGGTCCCGGTAAACCAAAAAACAACAAAGTTTCCGGGCCCGGGAAGTACCGGGTAAACCCAAAAGAACAACAAAAAACCCGGGGCCCGGGGAGAGTCCCGGGTTTAAACCCAAAGGAACAAAAAAGACCCGGGGCCGGGGGAGAAACCGGGTGGAAACCAAAGAACAACAAAGCTCCCCCCCGGGGAGAGTACCGGTAAAACCCAAGAACAAAAAAGACCCGGGGCCGGGGAGTACTGGTGAACCAAAGGGAACAACAAAGATCCGGGCCGGTAAAAAGTCCGGGGGAAACCAAGAACAAAAAGCTCTGGGCCGAAAAGAGAACCGTAAACCCAAAGAACACCAAAGATCCGGGCCGGGAAAGTAAGGGTAAACCCAAAGAAAACAGCAAAGCCCGGGGGGGGGGGGGGAAAGAAACCGGGGGAACCCCGGGGGGAACAAAAAAAAGGGGGGGGATCCGGGGGGGGGGTGGGGGTCCCGGGGGGGGGGGTAAACCAAAGAACAAAAAAAATTCCCGGGCCCGGGGAAAAAGTACCGGTGAACCAAGAAACAAAAGCTGGGGGCCGGGGAGATACCCGGTAAACCAAGAACAAAAAGCCCGGGCCGGGAGAGAACCGGTGAACCAAAAAACAAAAAAGGGCTCCGGGCCGGGGGGGAGTTCCCGTTAACAAAGAAAAAACAAAAAACCCGGGGCCCGGGAGATCCCGGGTGAACCAAAAACCCAAACCAAAAAACCGGGCCGGAGAGTCCCGGGTTTGAACCAAAACCCAACAAAAATCCGGGGCCGGAAAAAGAGTCCCGGGTTAAACCCAACACAAAAAAAGACCCGGGGCCGGGAAAGAAACCGGTAAAACCAAGAACAGAAAAAGCCCCCGGGCCGGGAAAAGGTACCGGTAAACCCAAAACGGGCAAAGACCCGGGGCCCGGGGAGGTCCCCGGTGAACAATGAAAAACAAAGACCCCCCTGGGCCGGGAAAAATTTACCGGGGGGAAAAACCCAAAGAACAAAAGGATCCGGGGCCCCGGGGAGAGTCCCTTTTTGGAACCAAAAAAAACAGCAAAGATGGGGGCCCGGGGAAAGTACCGGTAAACAAAGAACAACAAAGATCCGGGCCGGGAGAGTCCCGGGGGTGAACCAAAAAACGACAAAAAACCCGGGGCCCGGGGGAGATTTAACCGGGGGAACAAAGAACAAAAAAAGACCCGGGGCCGGGAGAAAAAACATTTGAACCCAACACAAAAAAGATGGGGGGCCGGGAAATACCGGTGAACCAAGAACAAAAAGGGATCCGGGCCGGGAGAGTCCCGGGGAAAAACCAAGAACACCCAAGCTCCGGGCCGGGAGGTAACGGTGAACCAAGAACAGAAAAAACCCGGGGCCGGGGAGAGAACCGGGAACAAAGAACAACAAAGACCCGGGGCCGGAGATTTCCCGGGGAAAACCCAAGAACAGCAAAAAAAATTGGGGGCCCGGGGGAGATTTACCGGTAAACCCAAAGAAAAAACCAAAGACCCGGGGCCCCGGTTAATTTAAGGGTGAACCAAAATAGCAAAGCCCCGGGGCCCGGGGGAGGGGCCCGGGTGAACCAAGAACAGCAAAGACCCGGGGCCCGGGGAAAAGTCCCTTTGGAACAAAGAAAAACCCAAAGGGACCCGGGGCCGGGGGAAAGAAAATATTATTATATAAATAATAAATATATATATATAATTAAAATAAAAAATATAAATAAAATAAAATATATATATATATATTATATAAATAATATAAAATTTTGCCCTTGCCGAATAGGCAAAATTTTTGCGAACTTTGGTTTAAAATAAAAACCCGCCATCTTGCCTTTATAGGACAATAAAAATTTTGTGTATGAAATAATTTCGCCAAAATCACCCCAACCTAACGAAAAAAATGTATTTAACTGGGGTTTTTTTTAAAGTATTAAATTTTTTGTAAAAAAAAACTTAAATAATTTAGGGGGGGTTAGGTTTAAAAAAAAAATTTTTTCTTTTTTATAAAAAAGGGTTTGGGGAAAAGGGTTTTCTAATTCCTTTTTGGGTGCAAAATTTATAAATTTTTTAAAATCAACTTTAAATGAAAAAAATATATTTTTAAACGAAAAAGAAAAAATTTCAAAAAGGTTTAAATTTTTTAAATGAGTTTTTTTTGGAAAAATTTGACCATTTTTTTACAAAATTCGGCACGACATATAATATAAATTTTTAAAAATATTAAAATAAAATATATAAAAATATATATATATTAAATAGTAAATTTTTATATATAAAATTATTATATATATAAATATTATATATATTAAAATATATAATATATAAAATTAATATATATAATTATAAAAAATATAGTATATATTATAATATATATAAAATATATAAATATATATGTGTGTGGGGTGGGGTGTGAAACTCACCTATTTGTACTCACCTATTTAAATTTTTGAGGGGTCGAGCCCAAAAGCTCCTGGCCCCCCCCCTTTCCCCCAAACCCTGGTCGCTACAAGGTCACTCTCCCTAAACCCAAATGAGTTTTTATCGTACCTCTGTTTAAAAGGGCAATGTATTGGACCCCTGCCCCCAAAACTACATGGGCTTCCCAAACTATTCCATTTCCCCTGACTACCTGGGGCCCGAAAAAATCCCCTTTCCAAAACATGTTTTTAAAATTCACTGTTTTTCGGGCTTCCAACTTGGTCCCCCGTGTGGTTTGGGTCCAGTCCCTGGAAACAACCGGGCCCTTTTGTCCACCTTTTTAAATTCCCCCTAAAGAAATTTTTGGAAAGCGTTATCATGCCCCCCCAATCTCTCCTGTCCTCCAGTGCGTAAAGGTTTTTTTTCCCAAAAACCTCTCCTCTTTAAGGACAAACCTTTTAAAAACTCTGGGACAAGTCTTGGGGGGAAAAAACCTTTTCCCAAGGGTTTTCTCTAGTTTTTTTCAAAAAATGTTTTGGCTAGGGTGGGGGGTTTCCCAAAACCCTTGGTGCCGCATACTCCAATTTTTGGGCCTAACTACAGGGTGTACAAAGGGTCCGGAACGATTCCTATTAAAAATTTTCGGGGAAGGGGTTTTTTGGCAAAGGCGCCCATCCTTTTGGCACATTTTTTGGGTTATGTGCCTGATGAGATTGCCCGGGGTTTAAAACCACCCCCCAAGATTTTTTTTCCCTTGAGGATTTTTGTGGGATTTTTTCTAGCCCCCTAGACTGTACTCCCCTCTAGGGTTTTCCTTTGCCCCCCCCAAAATCCTAAAAGGCTTTGCATTTTGGGGGAAATTGAACCCCCGGGGGGCCTTTTTGGGGCTGGACCAGGGTTTCAGCCCTTTCCAACCCCCTTTTGGGTATTTCTGCCGGGTTTTTTTCGATCAATGAACTTTTTTCCCTCTCAACTTCACCCATCTGCAAACGGGGAAACACCCCGGGATTTAAAAATTCCCTTTCCGCCCTGTCGTTCACAAAATACCAAAACAGCACGGGGTCCAAGGACTGACCCCTGGGGGAAACCCCGTTTTTTTCACGGGTGCCGACTCTGACACCTCGCCACTCCCTTTTACTCGCTGTTTTCCCCTTCCTAAACAAGTTTTTCCCTGTTTCCTTTTGCAGTCCCCTTCCCCCTTTTTATCCCTGCTTGGTCCCCTTTTTTTATTTGAAACAAATTCTTGTGGGTACTGTGTAAAACGCCTTCTTGCAGTCCAAAAAAAATGAAAATCCACCCCCCCCCTCTCTCTCTTGCCCTTACTCCTATCACCATGTCATAGAACTCCAGTATTTTTTGTGACACGGGTTTTCCCCCCGTCTTTTAAAACCATGTTTGGCTGCTGTGATGAGGTCTTTCCCTTTTCGGGGGTTTTTTCCACCATTCTTTCCCCTTTACAATTTTTTCCCCATAAATTTTAAAAAGCTAAACATGTCATGACACTGGCTGTAGTTTATTGCTTCAGGGTTTTGGTCCCCTTTTTTTAAAAAGTTTGGGACCACTTTTTGCGGGTCTTCCATGCCTCAGGCAATCCCCCTGTTTTCAAATAGATGTATTGAATTTTGTTGTTAGGGGTAAAACAGCGCCCCCTGCTCCCTCTCTCAAAAACCCATGGGGAGATGTTATCTTGGGCCCCCTTTCCCTTTTTTTTTATTTAGCTCACTCGAAGCCTCTTCACTTCTTATTTTGGTTGTGTTACTGGGTTCCAGAAAAGGTGGTGTACTTTTACCTCTCCGTTTCCGGGGCCCCTTCTGCTCCTCTGTGAACACTTCTTTTAAAACTTTTTTTTAGTTCCCCCCACATACTTCACGGGCTTTTTTTGTTTGGGCCCAACCCCCCTTTCCTTTCCCTTTGCCTTTATTACCTTTGGGCCTTGACGGTTTTTTTGGGTTCCTGATTTGCTGATAACAGCTTCGGGTTTTAGATTTTGGGTTTTGCTGCTATGGGCGTTTTTATATTGACGTTGGGCCTCCCTTCTTTTCCGGGGCAAATTCTTTTCCCTAGTCTACACTGCCTCCTTAAAACTCCTGGGTTCCCCTTTTCCTTTACAATTTTTTTTCCCTTCCCCCAACACAAATTTTGGGTTTTTGGGGCCCCCCCCCCTTGCATCTTTGGGGGAACCAGGCTCATCCTGGGTTTTTCATTATTCCTGTTACCCTTGGGGACAAACCTCTTCCCCAGGGCCCCCCTTGCAAAATTGTTCACAAATTTCCCTCATCTCCAAATTAAAAATTTCTTCCCCTGCCATTTTTCTGTCCCCCCTAACCTCATTTCGGGAATTTTTTTCATTCCGTGTAGTCCCCTTTCCCGTAGTTTTTGGTTTTTCCCTTTTTCCTTTGGGCCCCCCCGCTTTTCCCCCCCCACTTTAAACCCCTACTGGTTTTTTCGAAAGGGTTTAAAACCACTGATCGCGGCCCCCCAAGGGGGCCTTTTATATAGATGTCCTCAAATTTTCTGCCCCTACTCAAAGGGGGAAAAACTAAATCCATCTTGCCTGGTTTTTATCCACCCCCACTCCCCTTTTTGTATTTTCCCCCCACGTGGGTTTGGGACATGAAGTTTTCCATACCACCTCCAAACATCTTAGCCCCCCCAAAAGTAAACTTGGCCCCCCATGTGCTCCCGTTCCCCATTCGATCCCCCTTGTGGTTAAAGTCCCCCCATATCTGGGGAAATTGGGCCCCGCATGCATATGGCTCTTTCTTGGGGGCCCCTGCCCGCCCCGTGTTTTCAAACCCTCGCTCATTGCTCCGTCATAAATCCTTTTTCCCCCGGCCCCCCTGGGTGTTCTGTGGTGGGTTTTACAATCACTGCAAATTTTCATTTTGGGACCACCCCCGGTGAACCCCCCCCCGGGGTATGTTTTAATCATTTCTTTTCCCCCCGTCCCCTCTCTCCAGCCCCATCAAAATTCCCCTCGAGTTTGAATTTGCAATGCCCCCTCCTCCCCCCCCCCTGTTCCTTCTGTCTTTTTTTTTTCAAAAATCTGGTAAACCCGCTGGAAAAAATGGCATCTCTTAAAAACAAACCTTTAAACCCTTTGGTTTTTTGGAAACGGGTATGATGTCTGGTAAAGCCTTTTTTGAAAATCCTTTTGGCCACTCCCCCCCACTTTTTTGTTTTTTCCATCACGTTTGTGTACCCCTAAACCCTTTATTTCCTTTCCAACACGGGGGTTTTTGGGGGGGGGCCCGTGGGGGGGGAGACCCCGGGAGCCCAAACTGTGGGGTTCTATGGTTTGGGGGGTTGGGGTGGGGAAACTGGGGTTTTGGATTGTATTGTTTGTTGGGATGGTGTTTATAGGTTTTTGGGTTCTGAGGGTAGTTTGTGTGTGCTTTCCCTTGCTGCTCTGTTCTGCCTGACTGGGCCTCTGCTGGTTCCAACCCTTGTCTCCATTTTCCCAGCTTCTTTCGCTTTTTTGTCCTCCCCTCAGCTGCTGTCTTTTTCTGTTTGGTTTTTGTCTCTTCCTTGGGAAAACCTTTTTTGGGGACTCTCCCCAGCTTTTTTTAAAAACCCTGGTTTTTTTCTTTGGGGGGATCCGGGGTTTTCCGGCCCCCTTTTTTTTTCCGGGGCCTTTGAATCAGTTGATCCCGGGCGGTGTGTGTGTGTGGTTTTGTGTGTGGTGGTTTTGTTGTGTTGTGGGGTGCAAAAGATCACGAAAAAAAGGGGGATTTCCCAAAAAAGAAAAAAAACACTTAAAAAAAAAGGGAAAAAATTCCAACAGAATGTTCTCGACAAGCTTTCCTAATTTATATTTCTTTTATTTCCCAGTTTTTTTTTCTTTTTTGCACTGATCAAAATCCCACAATTTAAAAAATTTACTTAATTTTTTTTTTTTTAAATTTTTTAAATAACAAATTTTTGCCCAATTTTCTTTAAAACCCCAAAATCATCCCTTGACATTAAGATCTCCTTTTGATACCCTTTTTTAGAATTAAATTCCCTTTAAAACATATTTTAAAAAAACTAAAATTTCAGGGGAAAAAAGCATTCAAAATATTGAGAAACAAAAAAAAAAAAAACTCCTTTTAAACAGGCCAAATTTCCCTAAAATGGGGAAAAACCCGTATTTTTCATCATTGCTATAAAAAAACCCCAGAAGAATTTGTAATAACTCAAAAACAAACCCACAAAGAAAATTAAACATTTTAAAACGAAAATAAGGGTTGGACAAAGCATGGCTAATAAAAAATTTTTTTAATTAAATTATCAAAATGAAATTTTAGATAAAAATAAACCAAACCGCTGCTCTAAGGGTTTTTTTGGGCTAAGTTTTTCAACTTAAAAAAAACTTAATAATGTTGAAATTGCAAAAGCCTTTTGTAACTTTGAAAAATTTTCTGATTAATCCATTCATGAAATTAATATTAGTAACGGAATGGTATATAGCTCTATGTTAAAACAAAATATTCCCAATTGCCCTCAAAGATGATGATACACTTAATAACAATAAAAATTTGCGCCTTACTAAAGCAGATAAAATAAATGCAATAGTAATTATGAAAGGAAATGATTACCAAGAAAAAAATGAATAATCTCTTAGATGATACTGAAATCTATTCTAAACTAAGAAAAAAAACACTAGAAACCGTTAACAGCAATTTCAATAAAACAATAAAACTTCTACTGAAAGGCAAAGATGAATTAGTCAAACAATTTACTTCCACTAATCCATCTTTACCTTACATGTATGGACTAATAAAAACACACAAACCAGGGAATCCAGTCAGACCAATTATTAGCTCCATAGGATCAGTTTCATATAAATTATCCAAATGGCTTGTTGATATTTTGAGCCCTATTGTTGGCAAAATTTCTAACTTTAATGTTAAAAACAACATAGATTTAGTTGATAAATTAAGCTCCTTGACTGACTTAAATGATTTTAACATGGTTAGTTTTGATGTTACTTCCTTGTTTACGAAAGTTCCTGTTGATGATTTATTAAGTTTCTTATCTGAAGAACTCGTTAATTATGATTTACCATTGCCAGTTCCTACTATCATTAAACTTACTAAACTTTGCATTGTTGATGCAAAATTTGTATTTAATGATAAGTTTTACACTCAGAAGTTTGGTATGGCAATGGGAAATCCTCTTTCACCTGTTCTTAGTAAACTATACATGGAATTTTTTGAAACAAGGTTGCTTAACACAATCCTCCCTAATAGAGCTAAATGGTTCAGATATAAGAACATAAGAACATAAGAAAGAAGGAACACTGCAACAGGCCTACTGACCCATGCAGAGCAGGTCCATGTCCTCCCCCCGCCGGGAATAAACCAATGACCCCACCCCGGATTAGCCCAATGACCCACCCAGTCCGGTCATCTCCACTCAGGGATGGAGCACTGCACAAGACTCAGCAGCACAAGCTAGTCAGGTCCAACTCACACCCCCACACACCCACTCATGTATTTATCTAACCTATTTTTAAAACTACACAACGTTTTAGACTGAATAACTCTACTCAGCAGTTTATTCCACTCATCCACAACTCTATTACCAAACCAGTGCTTTCCTATATCCTTCCTGAATTTGAATTTTTCCAACTTGAAACCATTGCTGCGAGTTCTGTCTTGGTTGATATGCCTTCTCTTCTTAAGACTTTTAATATCAAAGTTGTATTTAAAAATCTTGTCACAGTAAAAAAAATTTTGATAAAGAATTCCCCCCAAAATCCTGACGGATGTGTCTGTAAGATTCCTTGTAACATTTGCGATAAAGTTTATTACGGTTAAACTGGTAAAAGTCTCGAACTAAGATTAAAACAACATAAATATAGCATTAGAACTGGGCAAGATTCCAATGCTCTGTTTATTCATGTGAGAGATTTTAACCTTCCAATTGATTTTCAAAAAGTTGAGAAAGTTGTATCAAGCAAGTCCATGGTCGACAGGAATATAATTGAATTTTGTTTCATAAAAAGCAGTTTTGACAATAATACGCACATGCATATATATATACATTCATCTAGGTTTTTCCCCTTTTTCTAAATAGCTCTTGTTCCTCTTTATTTCTACTATTGTCCATGGGGAAGTGGAAGAGAATCTTTCCTCCGTGAGCCATGCGTGTCGTATGAGGCGACTAAAATGCCGGGAGCAATGGGCTAGTAACCCCTTCTCCTGTAGACATTTACTAAAAAAGAGAAGAAGAAAAACTTTATAAAACTGGGATGCTTAAATGTGCGTGGATGTAGTGCGGATGACAAGAAACAGATGATTGCTGATGTTATGAATGAAAAGAAGTTGGATGTCCTGGCCCTAAGCGAAACAAAGTTGAAGGGGGTAGGGGAGTTTCGGTGGGGGGAAATAAATGGGATTAAATCTGGAGTATCTGAGAGAGTTAGAGCAAAGGAAGGGGTAGCAGTAATGTTGAATGATCAGTTATGGAAGGAGAAAAGAGAATATGAATGTGTAAATTCAAGAATTATGTGGATTAAAGTAAAGGTTGGATGCGAGAAGTGGGTCATAATAAGCGTGTATGCACCTGGAGAAGAGGAATGCAGAGGAGAGAGAGAGATTTTGGGAGATGTAGGTGAAAGTATAGGAGCCTTTGAACCAAGTGAGAGAGTAATTTGTGGTAGGGGACCTGAATGCTAAAGTAGGAGAAACTTTTAGAGAGGGTGTGGTAGTAAGTTTGGGGTGCCAGGTGTAAATGATAATGGGAGCCCTTTGATTGAACTTTGTATAGAAAGGGGTTTAGGTATAGGTAATACATATTTAAGAAAAAGAGGATAAATAAGTATACAAGATATGATGTAGGGCGAAATGAAAGTAGTTTGTTGGATTATGTATTGGTAGATAAAAGACTGTTGAGTAGACTTCAGGATGTACATGTTTATAGAGGGGCCACAGATATATCAGATCACTTTCTAGTTGTAGCTACACTGAGAGTAAAAGGTAGATGGGATACAAGGAGAATAGAAGCATCAGGGAAGAGAGAGGTGAAGGTTTATAAACTAAAAGAGGAGGCAGTTAGGGTAAGATATAAACAGCTATTGGAGGATAGATGGGCTAATGAGAGCATAGGCAATGGGGTCGAAGAGGTATGGGGTAGGTTTAAAAATGTAGTGTTAGAGTGTTCAGCAGAAGTTAGTGGTTACAGGAAAGTGGGTGCGGGAGGGAAGAGGAGCGATTGGTGGAATGATGATGTGAAGAGGTAGTAAGGGAGAAAAAGTTAGCATATGAGAAGTTTTTACAAAGTAGAAGTGATGTAAGGAGGGAAGAGTATATGGAGAAAAAGAGAGAGGTTAAGAGAGTGGTGAAGCAATGTAAAAAGAGAGCAAATGAGAGAGTGGGTGAGATGTTATCAACAAATTTTGTTGAAAATAAGAAAAAGTTTTGGAGTGAGATTAACAAGTTAAGAAAGCCTAGAGAACAAATGGATTTGTCAGTTAAAAATAGGAGAGGAGAGTTATTAAATGGAGAGTTAGAGGTATTGGGAAGATGGAGGGAATATTTTGAGGAATTGTTAAATGTTGATGAAGATAGGGAAGCTGTGATTTCGTGTATAGGGCAAGGAGGAACTTCTTGTAGGAGTGAGGAAGAGCCAGTTGTGAGTGTGGGGGAAGCTCGTGAGGCAGTATGTAAAATGAAAGGGGGTAAGGCAGCCGGGATTGATGGGATAAAGATAGAAATGTTAAAAGCAGGTGGGGATATAGTTTTGGAGTGGTTGGTGCAATTATTTAATAAATGTATGGAAGAGGGTAAGGTACCTAGGGATTGGCAGAGAGCATGCATAGTTCCTTTGTATAAAGGCAAAGGGGATAAAAGAGAGTGCAAAAATTATAGGGGGATAAGTCTGTTGAGTATACTGGCAAAGTGTATGGTAGAGTTATTATTGAAAGAATTAAGAGTAAGACGGAAAATAGGATAGCAGATGAACAAGGAGGCTTTAGGAAAGGTAGGGGGTGTGTGGACCAGGTGTTTACAGTGAAACATATAAGTGAACAGTATTTAGATAAGGCTAAAGAGGTCTTTGTGGCATTTATGGATTTGGAAAAGGCGTATGACAGGGTGGATAGGGGGGCAATGTGGTAGATGTTGCAGGTGTATGGTGTAGGAGGTAGGTTACTGAAAGCAGTGAAGAGTTTTTACGAGGATAGTGAGGCTCAAGTTAGAGTATGTAGGAAAGAGGGAAATTATTTCCCAGTAAAAGTAGGCCTTAGACAAGGATGTGTGATGTCACCGTGGTTGTTTAATATATTTATAGATGGAGTTGTAAGAGAAGTAAATGCGAGGGTCTTGGCAAGAGGCGTGGAGTTAAAGATAAAGAATCACACATAAAGTGGAGTTGTCACAGTTGCTCTTTGCTGATGACACTGTGCTCTTGGGAGATTTGAAGAGAAGTTGCAGAGATTGGTGGATGAATTTGGTAGGGTGTGCAAAAGTGAATACAGGAAAGAGTAAGGTTATGAGGATAACAAAAGATTAGGTGATGAAAGATTGGATATCAGATTGGAGGGAGAGAGTATGGAGGAGGTGAATGTATTCAGATATTTGGGAGTGGACGTGTCAGCGGATGGGTCTATGAAAGATGAGGTGAATCATAGAATTGATGAGGGGAAAAGGGTGAGTGGTGCACTTAGGAGTCTGTGGAGACAAAGAACTTTGTCCTTGGAGGCAAAGAGGGGAATGTATGAGAGTATAGTTTTACCAACGCTCTTATATGGGTGTGAAACATGGGTGATGAATGTTGCAGCGAGGAGAAGGCTGGAGGCAGTGGAGATGTCATGTCTGAGAGCAATGTGTGGTGTGAATATAATGCAGAGAATTCGTAGTTTGGAAGTTAGGAGGAGGTGCGGGATTACCAAAACTGTTGTCCAGAGGGCTGAGGAAAAGTTGTTGAGGTGGTTCGGACATGTGGAGAGAATGGAGCGAAACAGAATAACTTTAAGAGTGTATCAGTCTGTAGTGGAAGGAAGGCGGGGTAGGGGTAGGCCTAGGAAAGGTTGGAGGGAGGGGGTAAAGGAGGTTTTGTGTGCGAGGGGCTTGGACTTCCAGCAGGCATGCGTGAGCGTGTTTGATAGGAGTGAATGGAGACAAATGGTTTTTAATACTTGACGTGCTGTTGGAGTGTGAGCAAAGTAACATTTATGAAGGGGTTCAGGGAAACCGGCAGGCCGGACTTGAGTCCTGGAGATGGGAAGTACAGTGCCTGCACTCTGAAGGAGGGGTGTTAATGTTGCAGTTTAAAAACTGTAGTGTAAAGCACCCTTCTGGCAAGACAGTGATGGAGTGAATGATGGTGAAAGTTTTTCTTTTTTGGGCCACCCTGCCTTGGTGGGAATCGGCCAGTGTGATAATAATAATAATAATAATAATGAATATTTCCTTTGGTTTATATAAATTATATCCATTTATAATTAATAGAATTTGGGAAGGATTTAATAATACATTGGACAAATAATAAATTTTAAAATTCTTATTTCTTGGGAAGAATAGTTTGTTGGTGGGTTGTGTGAAGGACCTGTCTAGTTGGGCCAGCGAGCCTGCTGCAATGTTCTCTTTCTTATGAGTCGCGCATCAGGTGTTGCTTTGTTGTGGGATGTGATAGTGAGGTGCGAGCTAGACCCTTTATATGCCTTCCTTTGATGCATTACTTTTATTGTTCCTTGATATATGTGAGTAGTCACGAAAGCGCTTGGGATTTCTCATTTTTTTACGTGGTTTTTTTGCTTTTATATAAAATATATATATAATATATATTATATATATTATATATATATATATATATTATATATATATATATATATATGTGTGTGTGTGTATGTGTGTGGTGTGTGTGTGTGTGTGTGGTGGTGTGTGTGTGTGAGTTGTGTGTGTGTGTATTTTGTGAAATTGGGTTTTGTAAAATTGAAATAACATCACAGTTCTGAAAAACCCTTAGAAATGAACATTCTCATCCCATCTTTAGTTTGCTCACATTACAACAGATGTTGTTATAAAGCTTACCTGTTTTATTTCTTTCCCACTAAAATGCTCTCACATGCCGTTGGATGTTCAAGCCTCAGCACTTAACCTCCCTCCAAACCCCTTTCCCTTTAACCCCAAAATTTTTAAGCCTTCTTTGTATTTATTTTGCTTAATTTTCCTAAATGTCCTAACCCCCTCAACAACCCCCCCTCCCGCCCTCTAATTATCTCTTGGGGAACCCAATCCCCTGATCTCCATGATCCTAATTCGTTACTATATTTCCCCATGTTCCCTCAAATCACTGCTTCGACTCATATAACAGTATTAGTCCCACATTTCTGGTAATTTATGGAAAAAAATTCCCTTTGCTCCACGAGTTTTAGGGGGCCCCCCATTCACTTTTTTTCCTGCACGTCAATTCTATGGTTTATCTCATCTTTAATTGCCGATAAGTCGACCCCTCAAAAAATCGGAAACACATTTCCTTCCTCCCTTCCCCCTTCTTCCTTTTTTCATTGCTTAGTTTTTTGGGAAAACGTCTTCCAGTGTTTTTTTCTTATGACCCTTATTAACTTCCTTCTTTTAAAAACACCCTTCCAAATTCATTCCAATTTCTTTAAAAATCCTTCTCCTAAGTATCCCCCAAAAAGGGGACCCATGTCATCGGCAAAAAAGCAGTGGATTTACTCCCATTTTGTTTGGGGTTTTCGTTATTTTTTTGCCCCACTCCTCTTCTTCACTTCCTTTAAAAACCTATTCAAAAATTTAGGGTTTGAACAGCTATGTTGACATCACACACCCTTTAGTCTTAAATTTATACTGAAAAGGGGATCCCTTTTCCCCTTTTTTAACCAAAACCTCGGGTTTTCCCCAAAAAAAAGGAAAAAATTGATTTTAGAAACCTTTTTTTTATCTAAAATCATTCTTTTTGAATATATTCCTGGGGTTTTTCCAGATTCCCCAAATTTCCCTTTAAAAGCCTTTTTTTAAAATCCATATACAAAAAATTCTTTCTTTTTCCCATAATGCCCCAATTTTATGTTAAAATTGGTTTAAAACAGCCTTTTTCCCTATCTTGCATTTTACGGGTTTTCCTAAAACAATTCTATTTTAGATCCAAACCCAAAAATTCTTTCAAAATGCCCTTTAAAACATGCAACCCGGATAAAATTAATATACAATAATTCTTTTAAAATTGGGGAAACTTTCGACTTCAGGGAAGGCTTCTTCAGTGGGTTATAGAGGTAAACAAAAAAAAGAAAGTGAAAAAAAGACGCAATCATTTAATCAACAGGGAATAAGAAATTTTGAGGTGGCCCGTTGCCCCCGCCTGGACAATTTGTTCACCCCCTTCGTCTTTTAAAGTTTGGGAATTTTCATTCTTAATTCTGAAAAAATTTTATTAACAATATACCGTTTTTAAAAATCGGGGGGCCCCCATCGGTCAGGTAAAAATTGGTGGCACATGGGCTATGGCTCTCAGTCATTTTAAAACAATATGACCACCCTGTAGATCGATAAAAATAAACCCGGAAAAAATTCCACCAAGAGTATTGGAGTTGGATTCCGAACTGTTGAACAAAAACCAGGATTTTGTTAAATTCCAGGGGACGAACAAAAGGTATGTAATTTTAAATGAACAATATTCAGAAAAAACCAGCCCTAAATTTAATGTAGGGGGACAGCATCTATTTATTTACTCGTTTTTTTTGAGGGTTGAAAATTTTATAATTCCAGAAACGGTATATTTTCCCTTATTTTAATCACTGCCATGTTGTGAAACCTTTTTATCCCCCTTCACAGACAGTGGTTTTAAATATAAACAAACTTATAACTAATCCCGGGTTTTTGGGGGAGAAATTTTGCAAAATTATCAAACCCCCACTTCCATCTTGGTGGTTTTAAGTGAAAAACAATTCAAAAAATTATTAATGATTCCATGTTTGGTTTTCACCTCCTGCCCATGTTTGTCCCTACTTGGGTTTATCTTGGCCCAAGATGTTTCAGGGGTTTTTCAGTTTTCAAATTTTTTTTTCGACAGGGGGTTCAGGGCTTTCTCAGTTTTATTTTTTTTTGGTTCCCCCACGGCAGGGAAAATTTATATGTACTTTCCCCAAAACACTCCCCCCTCCTATGTACTCTCTCAGAGAAAATCCCACTCCCCTGTACTCTCTCAGTGCCCCTCCCACACCCCTCCATACTTTTCCCAGTGCACTCCCCGACCCTCCTATAGTCTCCCCAAAACATCCTTTATATCACCCGAGCTCTGCCAAATTTTATCCTAAACTTTTCCCCAAAAAATCCCCCCCCCACACCCCTTTCCTTTACTCTCCCCCGTGACTCCCACAACCCATTCTTTAATATTCCAGAGGGAAATCCCCAGCTATTTCCCGTACTATCCCCCCAGCCCCTCCATCACAAAATCCTATTTTCGCACTCAGAAAAAAACCCCTCCTATCCTAACCAGCCAAAATCATCCTTACCCATCCTATTTCCCATCCCCGAAAACACTCCCCCTTTCCCAAACCAATACTATCCCAAGGGAAATCCCATACCCATCCTATAAATCTCCCATGCATTCCCCACAAACCCCTCCCCATTAAATCCAGGAGGCCCCCCCACACCCAAACCTATGCTCTCTCACTTACAGAGCACTCCCATTAAACCTCCCTTTACTATCCCCAGAGAAATTTCCCCAAACCCCTCCTAACTATCCCAGAGCAAAATCCCACACCCCCCCTGTACTTAAAAAGCCTATGCCAAAAACCACCTTTCCCCCACCCTTCCTTAAAAATTTTCCAGAGCACTATCAAAAAACCAAACCCATACTATCCTAGAGCACGCCAAACTATCCTTTCACTCTTTCCCATAGAACTAAAAACACCCACCTATATTTTCCTCCAAAAAGGGGCTCCCCAACCCATTTTCCCGTAATTCCCACGAGTGCACTCCCACGCCCATCCTTATACTCTCCCTGTGCACTCCCACACCCATCTTATAAATCTCCCCCGTGCACCCCACAACCCCTCCTATACTTTCCCAGAGCACTCCCCCACCCATTTCCCGTAAACTACGAGTGCACTCCCAAAGCCCCTCCTATACTTTTCCCCCCGGCAAATCCCACACCCATCTTATACTCTCCCCGACACTCCCCCACCCATCTTATTTCTCTCCCCGTGCAAATCCCACCCCATCTTTTACTCTCCCCCGGTTTCACTTCCCCCCAACCCATATTACTCTACAACTGCACTCCTCAACCCCTTATATACTCTTTCCCCGAGGACTCCCGCTCCCACCCATCGTATCAGACAGCAAATCCCACACCCATCCCATTTTCTCGCATGCACTCCCACAAACCCCTTTATACTCTTCCCGGGGACTCCCCCCCCCAACCATCCTTTATTTTTCCACAGCACCTTTCACCCCTTTTTTATACCCCTCCCAGTGCACTCCTACAAACCCAAACCTGTACCTCCCAGTTTCACTCCTACATTAAAACCCCGTACCCCTCCCCGGGGCACTCCACACCCATTTTAAAACCCCAAGGGGAAAATCATACACCCATTCTGAACTCTTCCACAGCACTCCACAACCCATCCCTATACTCTCCCAGAGCACTCCCACACCCATCCTTAATCTCCCAGTGTACTCCCACACCCTCCTGAACTCCCCAGTGCCTCCCACAACCATCCTATACTCCCCCACTCACTCCTACCCCCATCCGATACTCCCCCATATCACCACCACCCATTATTACCTCCGGTCACTCCCACCCCATTCATACTCTCCCGAGAACCTATACACCCATCCGTAACTCCTGTGCCCCCAAAACCCCACCTTACTCCTCACACACCCCACCCCATCCTATATTCCTAGAAAAACCCGTCCCATCTATCTCAGCCCACACTCCATCCCCTACCCCACCTTTCCCATTGATCCCCCACCTCCAAATACTCGCATTGTGTCTCCCCATCCACCTTTCTCTTCCAGAGCCTCCTCACACATCCTATATTCTCCCAGGCACATCCACATCCATCCTTCCTTCTAGAACATCAACACCACCTATACTCTCCCAGAGACCCCCACACCCAGCCAGAGCCCCCCACACCCACTTTACTCTCCCGTGCCCCCCCAAATCCCACCCTATACTCTACCTGTGCACTTCCAACCCCCTGTACTCCCCCCAGTGCACCCCACAAAATCCTATACTCCCAGCATTCGACCCCCATCCTTTTCACCCCGGACACTCCCACCCCCATCCCATTTTTCCCAGTGCTTTCCCCACACCATCCAAATACCTACCTGGAGCACCTGGAGGGCTTTCCCGGGGGATCAGTGCCCCGCGTCCCGGTCCCCGACCAGGCCCCCGGGGGGATCAGGGCCTGACAAAAAGGCTGTACTGCTGACCACACCAAACCAACGTAGAACCACGCCCGGCTATCCGGGACCGTCTTTTGGTACTGTCCATCCCCTTGAAGAAAACCCGGGTCTTCCCCTAATGCCCCTTATTGCTGGTGGGAGGGTTGAACAGTCTTGGGCCCCCGGAAAAAATTTTTGCGTTTTTTCTTAGTGACCCGTACGCCCCACTTTTTTACTGGGGGGTTTTTGTATGCCTGCCAAGTCTTTTGCTTTCGTATGGAGTGATTGCTGTGTGCATATTTGGGCCAGTCCTCCAGAATCTCCGGGTGATTATGATATATTTTTCTCTCGCCTGCGCCCGTGAGTACAAATCAAGTCTTCCAGGGTTCCCAGTTTAAGTGTTTGATGGAATTATCTGCAGTAAAGGTTTTCTGTACATTCCTAACTCTGCAATTTCACCTCCTTTCACCTCCTACATCCCCCAAAAACTACCTAAACCTCCCACACCCAACCTTTTTCCCCCCGTGCACTCCACACCCACCTATGCACTTCCAGACACTCCCCTCCCCTCCGATACTTACCCGAGCACTCCCACCCCATCCTAACCTCCAAGCTTACCACCCCACCCAAAATCTCCCAACACCCCCCCCACCAATCCTTACTCTCCCTGGATCCAACACCCATCCTACTACCCCATCGCTCCCACACCCACCATACCCCCACAGCACCCTACACCCATCCTATACTCTCAAGGGGTCCCCCCCCCTCCAGTACTCTCACGCACTCCCACTACTTTCCCATAAACACAGAGCACTCCAACACCCATCCCCTCTATCCCAGGCACTCTCACAATCCAAAACTCTCCCACAGCACAGCTCACCCCTTCTATCCTATCCACGAGCACTTCCACACCCGTCCTATACTCTCTCAGAGCACTCCCACCCCCATCCTGTATTCTCCCAGTGCACTCCCACCCCCATCCAATACTATCTCAGTGCACTTCCACACCCATTCTATACTCTCCCAGACGACTCCCACACCTATCCGGTTTTTCCCACAGCACTCTACCACCAATCCTATACTCTCCCAGTGCACTCCCACACCCATCCTACACTCTCCCATAGCACCCCCCCACACCAATCCTGTACTCTCCCAGTGCACTCTCACACCCATTCTAATACCTCCCAGAGAAACTCCTACACCCATCCTATACTCTTCCAGTGCACTCCCACACCCATCGTGTTCTTTTCCCAGTGCACTCCCACACCCATCATGTTTCCTCCCATTCACTCCCACACCCATCCTAAACTCTCCCAGTGCACTTCCACACCCATCCTATACTCTCTCAAGAGCACTCCCCACACTCACCCTATATTTTTACGAGTGCACTCCCAACCCATCCGTATTCCCCAGTGAACTTCCACACCCATTCTATACCCTCCTAGAGCACTCCCACACCCAACCTGCACTCTGGCACAGCACTCCCATACCCGTCCTGTACTCTCCTAGTGCACTCCCACTCCTATCCTTTACTCTCCTAGACTCCCACACGCATTTCCATCAGAGGTACACGAATCGCTATTAGTAATCCAAACAAGATCCTGGGGTGTGAGATCCTAGGGTATGAGATCCTAGAGTGTGAGATCCTAGGGTATGAGATCGACATATTACTCCACTCTACATCCCATATAACGAAGAAAGGGAACCTAGCAAAAGCAGCCTCGGCCGACTTTACCGATTCAATGCAGCCCCTCCCACATCCTCCCACATCCTCCCACATGATCAGACCACCGTTAGAATACCCTTGCGTACCCGTGTCACTAACAGCTAAAACCAACATGCTAAAACTCCAAAGAGTTCAAAATAGAGCCCTCCGCTCTATCACCGGCACCAGATTCAGAGGCAGAATCAGGACGGAAGACCTGCACATACAACAGAGAATCACTGCAATTAACGTTAGGCTAGACAAACTAAACAAGAGACAACGATATGACATGCAGGAACTGTATGTTCTACCTGACAGATAAAACCCTCCCCAGCCATCGAACGCGACCGACTACACCATCAACACCCCCTCCCCCACAGATCCCAAAGAATGAGCCTCCAACAAAGAGTCCGACGCTTCATCCACAAGAACTTCCCTCGACCAAGAATTCTGAGTGACCTCCCCGAAGAGGAAGAAGAATGGATACCACCAGGACCATTCTACGTCCAGTAACATGGATTAACACTCCCCAATTCTGGATGATCCACTTCTGTCAATCAACACCTTACAACTAACCTTGTAACATCTACAACAATACCTCAGCCGGACACCAGCTCAGAAACTGCTTAGCCAACCAACTCCAGGTGGCAACCAACCTCCAACCAACCTCCATCAAACGACCTACAACTACCACCTGCAGCTGCAGCCTAACGACCGACCTCTTGCGCAAAAAAAAAATAATTACAAACGTATACATCCCTTCAATTCAGTGGCACACCGGTATACACCTGGTATAGTGGTGTACAATTAACGGGCAGGAGGTATACCTATGTCAAGAATTCAGCTTTTCACGAATAACTCAACACATCTTTAAAACCCCACTTCAAAAACCTTTCCCACATTCCATCCTTACCCATCCTTCTTCCTTCCCCATCCTACCGAAGTTCTGGTCAGAACCTCACACCTCGCATCCTATACTCTCCCAGTGCACTCCCACTCCCATCCTTTACTCTCCCAGTGCACTCCCACACCCATCCTACGCTCTCTCAAAGCACTCACACACCCATCCTGTACTCTTCCAGTGCACTCCCACACCCATCATGTACTCTCCCAGTGCACTCCCACACCCATCCTTTACTCTCCCAGTGCACTACCACACCCATCCTACGCTCTCTCAAAGCACTCACACACCCATCCTGTACTCTTCCAGTGCACTCCCACACCCATCATGTACTCTCCCAGTGCACTACCACACCCATCCAATACTCTCCCAGAGTACTTCCACAACCATCCTATACTCTCCTGTGTTCGCCCACACCCATCCTTTACTCTCCCAGAGCACATCCACACCCATCCTATACTCTCCCATTGCTCTCCCACTCCCATACTCTACTCTCCCAGAGCACTCCTACACCCATTATATACTCTCCCAGTGCACTCCCACACACATCTTGTAGTCTCCCACAGCACTCCAACACCCATCCCATGTGCACTCCCACTCCGATCCTATACTCTCCCAGTGCACTCCCATACCCATCCTATACTCTCCCAGTGCACTCCCACACCCATCCTATACTCTCCCAGTGCACTACCACACCCATCCTATGCTCTCTTAGTGCACTCCCACACCCACCCTATACTCTCCCAAAGCACTCCCCCACTCGTCCTTTACACTCCCATTGCACCCCCACACCCATCCTGTGCTCACCTAGTGCACTCCCACACCCACCCTATACTCTCCCAGAGCACTCCCACACCCGTCTTTTACTCTCCCATTGCACCCCCATACCCATCCTATACTCTCCCAGTGCACTCCCACACCCATCCTATACTCTCCCAGTGCATTACCACACCTATCCTATGCTCTCCTAGTGCACTCCCACACCCACCCTATACTCTCCCAGAGCACTCCCACGCCCGTCCTTTACTCACCCATTGTACCCCTACACCCATCTTGTGCTCTCCCAGTGCACTCCCACACCCATCCTATACTTTCCCAGTGTCCTGCACTCTCACCTCGATGTGTTACTCCATCGTCCTGGTCGGGTCGCCTGTCATTTTAAAAATTTGTGGACGGGTTTACTTGTCATATTCCAGGACCCTGAAGCGGTTTACATGTCAGATTGCATTATCCTGGACAGGTTTACCTGTCATTTTCCATCACCCTGGACTGAAATCGCTGTCATATTCCGTCGCCATTGATGGGTTTCCCTTTCATATTCCATCGTTCTGGTCGGGTTTCCCTGTCATTTTCCATCGCCCAGGAAGAGTTTTCCTCTCATATTCCATAGCCCTGGACTGGTTTCCCTGTCGTATTCCGTCGCTGTGGGTAGGTTTCATTTTCATTTTCAATCGCCCTGGACGGGTTTACGTGCCATATTCTATCACCCTGCACTTCTTTACCTGTCATTTTCTGCGCTGTAGACGGGTTTCCTTGTCATATTCCATCTCCCTGGGCTGATTTTCCTCTCATATTCCATCGCCCTGCAAGGATTTACCTGTCGTATTCTGTCACCCTGCTCTGGTTTCCCTGTCATTTTCCTTCTCCCTGGATGGGTTTCTCTGTCATATTCCAACTCCTTGGACGGGTTTTCCTGTCACGAGTTTTCCTCCGATTTTCCTTCCCGCTGCACAGGTTTTCCTGCCATATTCCAACGCCCTGTTCTTGTTTTCCTGTCATTTTCCTTTACCCATGACGGGTTTCCTTGTCATTTTCCGTCTGCCTGAACTGGTTTTCTTGTCTTTTCCCATCGATATGGACGAGTTTCCCTCTCTGGATGGGTTTTCCTGTCATTACTCATCACCCTGAACGGGTTTCCGTGTCATTTTCCATCGCCGTGGATTGGTTTCCCTGTCGTTTCCTATCACCCTGGTCGGGTTTCTCTGTCATATTTCTTTGCTATGAATGGGTTTCTCTTTTATTTCTGTCTGTTTGAACATGTTTTCCTGTCATATTCCATCGCCTTGGTTGGGTTTCTCTGTTATTTTCCGTCGCCCTTAACGGGTTCCCTGTTATATCGCATCTCCCTGGACGAGTTTTTCTGTCATTTTTCCAATGATCTGGACGGGTTTCTCTGTCATATTCCATCGCCTTGAACTGGTTTTCATGTCATTTTCAATCGCCTAGGACGTGTTTTCATTTCATTTTCCTGGACGGGTTTCCATATCATTTCAAATCGCCCTGGACGGGTTTCCTCTGTCATATTCCATCCCCCTGGAGTGGTTTACCTCTCAGACTGCATAACCTTGGACAGGTTTACCTGTTATTTTCTATCTCCCATGACGGGCTACCCTGTCATTTTCATCTCCTGGGCGGGATGGAATTCCATATCACATTCCTTCGCCCTGGACTGTTTTTTTTTGTCATTTTCCATTGACTGGAGTGGTTTCCATGTCATTGTCACTCGCCTTTGACGTGTTTCCCTGTCATATTCCTTCGTTGTGGACGGATTGACCAATCAATTACAATGATTTTGGAAAGATTGTGACTCATTATCCTTTCCCATAGACGGGTTTACCTTTCAATTTTCATCGCCCTGGTTGGGTTTACCTGTCAAATTCTGTCGCCTTACACTTCTTTCCATGTCAGCTACCTTTGCAATAGACGGGTTTCCCTCTCATTTTCCTTCGTCCGTCACGAGTTTACCTGTCCTATTCTAACTCCCTGGTCTTATTTTCCTGTCATTTTACTTTAATCAGGACAGGTTTCCCTGTCGTTTCCCTTCGATATGGACGGGTTTCCTCGTCGTATTCTGTCTCCCTGGTTGGGTTTCCCTGTCATTTTCCATCATGAAAGAGTTTCCCTGTCATATTCCATCGCCCTAAACGAGTTTACCTGTCATATTCTATCGCCCTTGACGGGTTTTCCTACCATTTTCTTTCGCAATGGACGGTTTTCCCTGTCATATTCCTTGGTTATGGACGGGTTTCCCTGTCATATACCATATCCCTGGACGGGTTTCCCTGTCACATACCATCTCCCTGGACGGGTTTCCCTGTCATTTTGCATCTCCTTGGACAGATTTCCCTTTCATTTTCAATCGCCAAGGACTTGCTTACCTGTCATATTCTATCACCTTGCACTAGTTTTTCTGTCATTTTACTTCAACCTGGACGGGTTTCCCTGTCATATTCCATCGCCATGGATGGGTTTGCCTGTCATTTTCAATTGCCTTGTACTGTTTTCCCTGTCATTTTCCATAACCCTTAACGGTTTTTTCTGTCATATTCCATCACCCTGCACGGTTTTCCCTGTCATTTTCAGTCGATCTGGACTGGTTTACCTGTCTTATTATATTGCCCTGCACTAGTTTCCCTATCATTTTCCGTCACCCCGGACGGGTTTGCCTCTCATATTCCATGAATCTGTACAGGTTTCCCTGTATTTTTTCATATCTCTGGACGAATGTCCATGTCATATTCCATCACCCTACACGGGGGGGGGTCCCTTAATTCTTCATCGGCCTACACGGGGGCGGGTTTCCCTCAATTCTTCATCGGCCTACACGGGTTTCCTATCATTTATCATTGCTCTTGACGGGATTGCCTGTCACTTTTCATCACCCAGGATGGGTGTCCCTGTCATTTTCCTACACCTCTGACCGGTTTCCTTTTCATATTCCATCACTTTGGAAATATTTTTCTGTCATTTTATATGGTCCTGTCATTCTGTCTCCCTGCACTGTTTCCTTTGTCATATTCTATCGCCTTGGACGGGTTTATCTGTTATTTTCCATTTCGCTGAACGGGAGTTTCCTGTCATTTTCCATTGCCCTGGACAGGTTTCCCCGTCACATTGCCAGGCCCTAGACGGGTTTCCTGTCGCATTCCGTCGCTCAGGTTTGCTTTCCACGTCATTTTCAGTCGCACTAAGGGTGTTTCACTGTTCTTTTTACTGACGGATTTCAATAAATTTGAACTTGTTGTTCTGTCATTTTCATCCTGCAAAAGTTTACCTGCCATTTTTCTTGGCCTTGGATAGGTTTTTTTTTTTTGTAATATTCCATCACCCTGGATGGGTTTCCTTTCATTTTCAATCGCCCTCGACTGGTTTACCTGTCATATTCTTTCGCCCTGGACGAGATTCCCTGTCATTTTCCTTCGCCCTGGACGGTTTTCCGTGTTGACTAGTCTACCGTTCATTTTCCTTTGCCCTGGATGGGTTTCCCTATCATATTCCATCGCCCTAGACAAATTTTCTTGTCATATTCTATCGCCCTGGATGAGCTTACCTTTCATTATCACAGGAACACCCTTGACGGGTGTTCCTGTCATTTACCATCGCCATGGATAGATTTCCCTGTCATTTTCCATCTCCCTGGACGGGTTTCCCTTTCATATTCCATCGCTTTGGACATGTATCCTTGTCATATTCAATCGCTCTTAACAGGTTTCCCAGTCATTTTCCGTCTCCTTTCATGGGTTTTCCTCTCATTTTCAGTCCTCCTGGAAGTGATTTTCTGTTATATTCCATCGTGTTGGACGGGTTTTCCTCTCATTTTGTCACCTTTAATTGGTTTCTCTCTCATATTCTATCCTTCTTAATGGGTTTATCTGTCATATTCCGTCGCCCTGAACAGGTTTCCTGTCATATTCTATCGCCCTGGACGGATTTCCCTGTCATTTTCAACCTCAATGGACGGATTTGCCTGCCATACTCATCCGCTTTGAATTAGATTCCCTGTCATTTTTCGTCGCCCTGGACGGGGTTCCCTGTCGTATTCCGTCTCATTGAAGGGCTTTCCTTGTCACACTGCATAACCCTGGACGAGTTTCCCTTTCATTTTCAGTCGCCCTGCAAGGATTTCCCTCTCACATTTCATCGTTCTGAAGGGGTTTCCCTGCCATTTTTCATTGCACTGGACGAGTTTCCCTCTCATTTTCCTTCGTCCTGGACGGGTTTCCAAGTCATATTGCATCGTCTTTGCCGCTTTTCTCTGTCATATTCCATCGCCCTCGACGAGTTTGCCTGTCATTTTTCATCCCTTCTGATGGGTTTGCCTGTCATTTTTCATCATCCCTGACGGGTTTCCCTGCCATTTTCTATCGCCCCGGACAGGTTTCTCTGCCATATTCCATAGCCCTGGACTTGTTAAACTGTCATTTTCCTTCGCCCTCGACGGGTTTCCCTGTCACTTTACATCACCCTAGAATTGTTTCCCTGTCATTTTCCTTCGTCCTCGACGGGTTTCCCTGTCATTTTTCATCACCCTGGACTGGTTTCCTGTTATGATCCATCACAATGATCGGGTTTCTCTGTCATATTCCATCGCCCTGGACGGGTTTTCCTTTCATTTTCAGTCGCCGTAAACGGGTTTTACTGTGATCTTCTATCGAACTGAATGGGTTTCCCTGTCATATTCTATCGCCCTGGGTGGGTTTCCCTTTCATTTTCAGTCGCCATGGTCGGGTTTTTGTGTCATATTCCATCGCCCAGGGCGGGTTTCCGTGTCATATTCCATCGCCTTCACGGGTTTCCCTTAAAATTCAATGTTATGAATATTTAGGAAGAGTTAAGAAGACCGGGCTCAGAGTATAGTCTTAAGGGAGTCGTCACCTGCAACCACAAACAGGTGAGTACAAATGGATGAACACACATTTCTAGCACTATGTTACAAACACACATACACATACATGTATACACATACATGTATACATGTATACACATACATGTATACATGTATACACATACATGTATACATGTATACACATACATGTATACATGTATACACATACATGTATACATGTATACAAGTGATAAGTGTGGTAAATGAGGACTCAAAAGGGCAACGAGAAAAGAATAGCTGAAGAAGTCAGCGGCGGAAGGGCGAGGTGCACGAGTCATCGTACAGCGAGCATCGTACAGCGAGCATCGTACAGCGAGCATCGTACAGCGAGCATCGCACATCAGGCATCTGGATGGACGTCCCCTCTGAGGAGTAACGTACAAATCACCTGTTTGTGGTTGGCGGGAAGTTTTGAGTAGTAGAGCCGCCCCTACGGTCACTGGTAGCCATCAAACCCTGCTCCAGAGCGCTTATCATACACACAACACCTAGCAGTAGTAGGAAGATAAAATTTGTAGGAGCAAGGAATAGGCAGGAGGATTAAGTCGGGGCTAATGGGACTACAGCCCTGACAACAGTTTCGAGAGATAATGTTTTAGGACACAAAGACAGTACAATCTGAGAAGCAAGTATTGGGTTCACATGTAGTAAAAGGTAGTACATAACTGGGTGAAAGAATGACTTGTTAACACACGCTAGTATTATAATTATTAGAATTACTCTGTGTTAATGGTATCTTATTAGTATTACAGATACACAGGGGTGAATTGTATTTCTGGGACATATAAACAACTGACGTGCTCACACACACACACGCGCACACACACATACACTCGGGGCCAGGAGCTGAGTCTCAACCCCTGAAACCACAACTAGGTGTGTACACACAGCTGATCCTTGGAATTTGACCCGGTCCCTCACCCCCCACACACCTTTCCCTCCCCCACAGACCTTTCCCCTCCCCCGCTCTTGCCTTCACTCCCTCCTCCCTCCTATCTTTCCCTCCCTCGCGTTTCTCTCTCTCATAGCCTTTTTCCCTCCCTTTCCCCCCTCTCTCTCTCTCTCTCTCTCTCCTCTCTCTCTCTCTCTCTCTCTCTCTCTCTCTCCCTCACTCCCATAACCCTATCTCTCACCCTCCTGTCTCTCTATAGGCTTTCTCTCTCCATCTCTCCATTTCTCTCCTCATCGCCTTTTCCCTCGCCCTCCTTTCTCCCTCTCTCTCTCTCTCCCTCTCCCTCTCTTTCTCCCCCTCTCTACCCTTTTCTCTCCCCCCTCACATTTCTCTCTCTCTCCCCCTTGGTCTTATCCCTCTCCCGCATACTCTCTCCTCTCTCTCCCTCTTTCTACCCTTTCTCTCTCCTCTCTCTCCCTCTTTCTACCCTTTCTCTCTCCCCCTCGCACCCTCTCCCTCCTCTAGCCTTCTGTCTGTGGTAAAAAAAAAAAAAATGGGTGCCCCTAGAGGACGGAAAACCAGAGATCTGGTAGACGAACCAGGGAGGAAAGACTGGGAGTTAGAGCTCCAAAAAAGGGAGGAAGAGTGGGGAAGGAAGATAGAGCTTGGTAAGAAAATGGAGGAGTGGATAGCTGAAGAGTGCAGGAAGTGGGAAGTACAGGTCTTAGCAGCAGAAGCTAGGATACAGTGCTTAGAAGAGAAACTGCAAAGCCTGAAACAGATTAGAGAGACAAATGACAATTCAGATGTGACATCAGGAAATTCAATGTCAGGCACAGACAAGGGGATGGTAAGCAACAACGGAGACATGCCGTACACGAAGGCCCTATCAGACCCACGTGGGGCCAGGGAAAAGACGAGGAGCACACTAAGATCAAATGACAGGTCCAAAGACAATGAAGATATGCTATATGCAGAGATTCTAACAGCCAACTGCAGTAGCAAGGGACAGCTGGTCAGGAAAGACAGTTCACTGAGAATAGAAGTTTCAGATATGACAGGGACTGAAGGCAAGAACATGTTAATGGAAGGAAATAAAATGCCTCAGAGGAAGCAGATGGAGACTCAGTGGGAGGAAGAAAGGGCGAGGTCAGTTTTTGTGTACGGGCTCCAAGAAGCCAAGGGGGACAACTTTGAAGAAATAAAACAGGAGGAGAGAAAAAAATGATTGAAGGCATCATGAAAACAATGGTGAGGGCGATATGACCCAGGTGGCAAATTTTTCAGAGAATTGGGTGTTTGTGAGTGGAAGGATACGGCCTGTCCCGAGTAACTTTCAAGGAAGAATCAGTTCGAACCAGGATTCTGCAAGAGAAAGCAAGACTGAGGGACAAAGAGGGGTACCAGAGAGTATACCTCGACCGCGACAGAACACAAGAAGAAAGGACTACACTGAAAGAGAGGGTACAGAGACGCAAGGAGGAACGAGAGGCAATGACGAAAATGAGCAGGACCCAGACACAGGAGGAAGGGCAAACACACCCCACAGAATCTCCCACCAAAAGACTCCAACCGCGACATTCCCAACGCAACTGAGCAACCTATACTACAACCCACTCACTGTTCCCTCTGCCACCAACCCCCATATCACAAACCCTCACCCCAACAGCTGTCCCTTATGGGCATTCTGACCCCACCCCCATCATCACAAACCCCACCTACAACCACAGCCCCATATAGGCCCCCACCAAGGCTCTCGCTCCCCCAACCCCAATATTCTTGCATGACCACAATGATAGAAAAGAAACTGAAAGTTTGGTACACAAACGCGGATGGAATAACGAATAAACATGAGGAGTGGAACGAAAGAATCAGTGAAAAATCCCCAGACATCATAGCAGTCACAGAAACAAAACTCGCTGAGACAATAACAGACACAATCTTCCCAACAGGATATCAGATCCTGAGGAAAGATAGAAGGAGTAGAGGGGGAGGAGGGGTTGCACTGCTCATAAAACACCGATGGGGATTTGAAGGAAATGGAAGGCATGGACATGATTGGAGAAAGAGACTACATTGTAGGTACAATTCAGTCCGGAGAACATAAAGTAGTCATTGGAGTGATATATAACCCACCACAAAACTGCAGGAGGCCAAGAGAGGAGTACGAAGAAAACAACAGGGTGATGGTGGACACACTGGCTGAGGTGGCAAGAAGAGCTCACTCGAGCAGAGCAAAGTTACTGGTAATGGGCGATTTCAACCACAGGGAGATCGACTGGGAAAACCTGGAGCCACATGGGGGTCCCGAAACATGGAGAGCCAAGATGATGGATGTGGTACTTGAAAACCTCATGCATCAACATGTCAGGGACACAACCAGAGAGAGAGGGGAGGATGAGCCAGCAAGACTGGATCTTGTGTTCACCCTGAGCAGTTTCAGACATTGAGGACATCACTTACGAGAGGCCCCTTGGAGCTAGCGATCACGTGGTTCTGAGTTTTGATTATATAGTAGAGTTACAAGTGGAGAAGGTAACAGGAACTGAAGGGGACAGGCCCAACTATAAAAGGGGGACTACACAGGTATGAGAAACTTCCTGCAGGAGGTTCAGTGGACAGAGAAATGGTAGGAAAATCAGTAAACGAGATGAGGAATAATGTGGCAACAAAGTGCAAGGAGGCAGAGGAAAGTTTTGTTCCCAAGGGAAACAGAAATAATAGGAAGACCAAAATGAGTCCTTGGTTTTACCCGAAGGTGTAGGGAGGCAAAAACTAAGTGCAACAGAGAATGGAAAAGTACAGGAGGCATAGGACCCAGGAAAACAAGGAGATAGTAGAAGAGCCAGAAACGAGTATGCACAGATAAGGAGGGAGGCCCAGCGACAGTATGAAAACGACATAGCATCGAAAGTCAAATCTGACCCGAAACTGCTGTATAGCCACATTAGGAGGAAGACAACATCAAGGACCAGGTGATAAGGCTGAGGAAAGAAGGTGGAGAACTCACAAGAACGATCAAGAGGTATGTGAGGAGCTCAACACGAGATTTAAGGAAGTATTTACAGTTGAGACAGGAAGGACTCTGGAGGGACAGACCAGATGGGGACACCAGCAAGGAATACACCAACAAGTGTTGGATGACATACATACAGATGAGGAGGAGGTGAAGAAACTGCTAAGGGACATCGATACCTCAAAGGCAATGGGACCGGACAACATCTCCCCGTGGGTCCTTAGAGAGGGAGCAGATATGTTGTGCGTGCCACTTACCACAATCTTCAACACGTCCCTGGAAACTGGGCAACTACCTGAGGTATGGAAGACGGCAAATGTAGTTCCCATTTTTTAAAAAAGGAGACAGAAAAGAGGCACTAAACTATAGACCTGTGTCACTGACGTATATAGTATGCAAAATTATGGAGAAGATTATCAGGAGGAGAGTGGTGGAGCACCTGGAACGGAACAAGAGTATAAATGCCAACCAGCACGGATTCACGGAAGGCAAATCCTGTGTCACAAACCTCCTGGAGTTTTATGATAAAAATAACAGAAGTAAGACACGAGAGAGAGGGGTGGGTTGATTGCATCTTCTTGGACTGCAAGAAGGCCTTTGACACAGTTCCTCACAAGAGATTAGTGCAGAAGCTAGAGCATCAGGCGCATATAACAGGAAGGGCACTGCAATGGATCAGAGAATACCTGACAGGGAGGCAACAAAGGGTCATGGTACGTAATGATGTATCACAGTGGGCACCTGTGACGAGTGGGGTCCCACAGGGGTCGGTCCTAGGACCAGTGCTATTTTTGGTATATGTGAACGACATGATGGAAGGGTTTAGACTCAGAAGTGTCCCTGTTTGCAGATGATGTGAAGTTAATGAGGAGAATTAAATCTGATGAGGACCAGGCAGGACTTCAAAGAGACCTGGACAGTCTGGACACCTGGTCCAGCAAATGGCTTCTCGAATTTAATCCTGCCAAATGCAAAGTCATGAAGATAGGGGAAGGGCAACAGAAGACCACAGACAGAGTATAGGCTAGGTGGCCAAAGACTGCAAACCTCACTCAAGGAGAAAGATCTTGGGTGAGTATAACACCGAGCATGTCTCCGGAAGCACACATCAATCAGATAACTGCTGCAACATATGGGCGCCTGGCAAACCTGAGAACAGCATTCCGATACCTTAGTAAGGAATCATTCAAGGCACTGTACACCGTGTATGTCAGGCCCATACTGGAGTATGCAGCACCTGTTTGAACCCGCATTTTGATAAAGCACGTCAAGAAACTAGAGAAAGTACAAAGTTTGCCACAAGGTTAGTTCCAGAGCTAAGGGGAATGTCCTATGAAGAAAGATTAAAGGGGAAATCGGCCTGACGACACTGGAGGACAGGAGGGTCAGGGAGACATGATAACGACATATAAAATACTGCGTGAATAGAAAAGGGTGGACAAAGACAGGATGTTCCAGGAGGGACACAGAAACAAGAGGCCACAATTGGAAGTTGAAGACACAAATGAGTCAGAGAGATAGTAGGAAGTATTTCTTCAGTCATAGAGTTGTAAGGCAGTGGAATAGCCTAGAAAATGACGTAGTGGAGGCAGGAACCATACACAGTTTTAAGACGAGGTTTGATAAAGCTCATGGAGCGGGGAGAGAGAGGGCCCAGTAGCAACCGGTGAAAAGGAGGGGCCAGGAGCTAAGACTCGACCCCTGCAACCACAAATAGGTGAGTACAAATAGGTGAGTACATTGTCATCAGCACATCTACACTCTCCCTCTCCCTTGTTTAAACTATTCTAAGAGAATTAACAAAATTCTTGATTATATAATTTGTTTTCTCAAGAAAATGGAATGAGAATTACAATGTTGTGATGAAATTATTTAGGAAAGATGTAAATATGTGAAGAAGTGACAAACTTGAGAGACTTGTGGTTAAGATAAAGAAGATATTCTTGTAATTCATCTTATTAAAGATTTAGTTTAATTGTAATTATTAAATAATTCTCTCAGTTTTCACATATACACTTCTCTCACTTCTTCAATATTGACATAAAAACATTTACCATAACAGATACAAAACAATAAACTCTCAGAGATGAAAATAAAAACAGTCAACTTGGATGATTCGATCTACTGACATTAATGTCTCCCATACTGTTGTAATGTACTGTGAAGTGTGAATGTTAACATTAATGTCTCCCATACTGTTGTTATGTACTGTGAACTGTGAATGTTACCATTAATGTCTCCCATACTGTTGTTATGTACTGTGAAGTGTGAATGTTAACATTAATGTCTCCCATACTGTTGTAATGTACTGTGAACTGTGAATGTTAACATTAATGTCTCCCATACTGTTGTAATGTACTGTGAAGTGTGAATGTTAACATTAATGTCTCCCATACTGTTGTAATGTACTGTGAAGTGTGAATGTTAACATTAATGTCTCCCATACTGTTGTTATTACTGTGAACTGTGAATGTTACCATTAATGTCTCCCATACTGTTGTTATGTACTGTGAAGTGTGAATGTTAACATTAATGTCTCCCATACTGTTGTAATGTACTGTGAAGTGTGAATGTTAACATTAATGTCTCCCATACTGTTGTTATGTACTGTGAACTGTGAATGTTACCATTAATGTCTCCCATACTGTTGTTATGTACTGTGAACTGTGAATGTTACCATTAATGTCTCCCATACTGTTGTTATGTACTGTGAAGTGTGAATGTTAACATTAATGTCTCCCATACTGTTGTTATGTACTGTGAACTGTGATTGTTAACATTAATGTCTCCCATACTGTTGTTATGTACTGTGAAGTGTGAATGTTAACATTAATGTCTCCCATACTGTTGTAATGTACTGTGAAGTGTGAATGTTAACATTAATGTCTCCCATACTGTTGTTATGTACTGTGAACTGTGAATGTTACCATTAATGTCTCCCATACTGTTGTTATGTACTGTGAACTGTGAATGTTACCATTAATGTCTCCCATACTGTTGTAATGTACTGTGAAGTGTGAATGTTAACATTAATGTCTCCCATACTGTTGTTATGTACTGTGAAGTGTGAATGTTAACATTAATGTCTCCCATACTGTTGTAATGTACTGTGAAGTGTGAATGTTAACATTAATGTCTCCCATACTGTTGTAATGTACTGTGAAGTGTGAATGTTAACATTAATGTCTCCCATACTGTTGTAATGTACTGTGAAGTGTGAATGTTAACATTAATGTCTCCCATACTGTTGTAATGTACTGTGAAGTTGTGAATGTTAACATTAATGTCTCCCATACTGTTGTAAGTACTGTGAAGTGTGAATGTTAACATTAATGTCTCCTATACTGTTGTTATGTACTGTGATGTGTGAATGTTAACATTAATGTCTCCCATAATGTTATGTTCTGTGAAGTGTGAATGTTAACATTAATGTCTCCCATAATGTTATGTTCTGTGAAGTGTGAATGTTAACATTAATGTCTCCCATGCTGTTGTTATGTACTGTGATGTGTGAATATTAACATTCATGTCTCCCATACTGTTGTTATGTTCTGTGAAGTGTGAATGTTAACATTAATGTCTCCCATGCTGTTGTTATGTACTGTGATGTGTGAATATTAACATTCATGTCTCCCATACTGTTGTTATGTTCTGTGAAGTGTGAATGTTAACATTAATGTCTCCCATACTGTTGTTATGTACTGAAGGTTGTTATGTACTTGAAGGTTCTCATTATCCATCCTGTCATTTTTCTAGCAGATGCGATTGATAGAATGTTATGGTCCTTGAAGGTGAGGTCCTCCGATATGATCACTCCCAGGTCTTTGACGTTGGTGTTTCGCTCTATTTTGTGGCCAGAATTTGTTTTGTACTCTGATGAAGATTTAATTTCCTCGTGTTTACCATATCTGAGTAATTGAAATTTCTCATCGTTGAACTTCATATTGTTTTCTGCAGCCCACTGAAAGATTTGGTTGATGTCCGCCTGGAGCTTTGCAGTGTCTGCAATGGAAGACACTGTCATGCAGATTCGGGTGTCATCTGCAAAGGAAGACACGGTGCTGTGGCTGACATCCTTGTCTATGTCAGAAATGAGGATGAGGAACAAGATGGGAGCGAGTACTGTGCCTTGTGGAACAGAGCTTTTCACCGTAGCTGCCTCGGACTTTACTCTGTTGACTACTACTCTCTGTGTTCTGTAAGTGAGGAAATTATAGATCCATCGACCGACTTTTCCTGTTATTCCTTTAGCACGCATTTTGTGTGCTATTACGCAATGGTCACACTTGTCGAAGGCTTTTGCAAAGTCTGTATATATTACATCTGCATTCTTTTTGTCTTCTAGTGCATCTGGGACCTTGTCGTAGTGATCCAATAGTTGAGACAGACAGGAGCGACCTGTTCTAAACCCATGTTGCCCTGGGTTGTGTAACTGATGGGTTTATAGATGGGTGGTGATCTTGCTTCTTAGGGCCCTTTCAAAGATTTTTATGATATGGGATGTTAGTGCTATCGGTCTGTAGTTCTTTGCTGTTGCTTTACTGCCCCCTTTGTGGAGTGGGGCTATGTCTGTTGTTTTTAGTAACTGTGGACGACCCCCGTGTCCATGCCCTCTCCATAGGATGGTAAAGGCTCGTGATAGGGGCTTCTTGCAGTTCTTGATGAACACGGAGTTCTATGAGTCTGGCCCTGGGGCAGAGTGCATGGGCATGTCATTTATCGCCTGTTCGAAGTCATTTGGCGTCAGGATAACATCGGATAGGCTTGTGTTAACCAAATTCTGTGGCTCTTTCATAAAAAATTCATTTTCATCTTCGACTCTCAGTCTGGTTAGCGGCTTGCTAAAAACTGAGTCATATTGGGACTTGAGTAGCTCACTCATTTCCTTGCTGTCATCTGTGTAGGACCCATCTTGTTTAAGTAGGGGCCCAATACTGGACGTTGTTTCTCGACTTTGATTTGGCATAGAGAAGAAATACTTTGGGTTTCTTTCGATTTCATTTATGGCTTTTAGTTCTTTCCCGCGATTCCTGACTCCTATAAGATTCCTTTAGCTTAAGTTCGATGCTTGCTATTTCTCTGACCAGTGTCTCCCTACGCATTTCAGATATATTGACCTCTTTTAGCCGCTCTGTTATTCTTTTCCGTCGCCTGTAAAGGGAGCGCCTATCTCTTTCTATTTTACATTTACTCCTCCTTTTTCTTAGAGGAATAAGCCTTGTGCATACATCGAGTGCCACCAAGATAATCTGTTCTAGGCATAAGTTGGGGTCTGTGTTGCTTAGTATATCTTCCCAGCTTATATCGGTTAGGACTTGGTTTACTTGGTCCCACTTTATGTTCTTGTTATTGAAGTTGAATTTGGTGAATGCACCCTCGAGACTAATCTCATTATGTCGGTCTGGGGCTCCGCGCATACATGTCTGAACCTCAATTATGTTGTGATCTGAGTATATTGTTTTTGATATGGTGACATTTCTTATCAGATCATCATTGTTAGTGAAGTTGAGGACTAGTGTATTCTCCAGTCTAGTAGGCTCTATTATTTGCTGGTTTAAATTGAATTTTGTGCAGAGATTTAAAAGCTCGTGTGAGTATGAGTTTTCATCAGAGCTGCCTCCTGGTGTTATTACTGCAACAATATTATTTGCTATATTACTCCATTTTAGGTGCCTTAAGTTGAAATCCCCCAGGAGCAAGATGTTGGGTGCAGGAGCTGCAAGATTTTCCAGACAGTGGTTAATTTTTAACAGCTGTTCCTGGAATTGCTGGGATGTTGCATCCGGAGGCTTGTAGACTACCACAATGACTAGGTTTTGGTTCTCGATCTTTACTGCTAAAACCTCCACTACATCATTTGAGGCATTAAGCAGTTTTGTGCAAACAAGTGACTCTGCAATGTACAGGCCAACCCCCCTCCCCTCCTTTTTGCCTGTTCACTCTGTCACATCTGTATAGGTTGTAACCTGGGATCCATATTTCGTTGTCCAAGTGATCCTTTATGTGGGTCTCAGTGAAAGCAGCGAACATTGCCTTTGCCTCTGCAAGCAGTCCACGGATGAAAGGTATTTTGTTGTTTGTTGCTGGCTTTAGACCCTGTATATTTGCAAAGAAGAATGTCATCGGACTGGTGGTATTGTTGGTACTGGTTGGGGGGGATTTTTTTTCCGGCATTAGTATCTGTATCTGTTGGTTTGGAGTGGAGGCCATCGACTGTGGTTCCACTCCAGGAATGACTGGATTTGGTGTACGATTTCTGCCATTTCCTGCCAGTTTTTTTTCCTTGCCATCTTGGCTTAAATAGCAACGCTCATTTTGCCACATAGGACAAGTGAAAATTTGTGTATGCAATAATTTCTCCAAAATCATTCTGAACCTAACGGAAAAAATATATTTCATTGTGTTTGTTAAGTATTAAATTACTGTTAACAAATCTAAAATATATTTAGTTGGGTTAGGCTAAAATAAATTGCTCTTGTTATAACGAGGTTAGGTAAGTTTTGTAAGTTTCTTTTGGTGCAAAATTAAAATTTTTTACATTAACATTAATGAAAAAAATCTATCTTTAAACGTATAAGAGAAAATTTTGGAAAGGACTTAATTTTAAATGAGTTCTTGCTAATTGACCAGTTTTACATATTCGGCACGACATATATATATATATATATATATATATATATATATATATATATATATATATATATATATATATATATATATATATATATAATATATATATATATATGTACATTTATATAATTAGCAGATGTAAAATTTTTATTTTTATTATTATTAACTTAATATTCATAGAGCATGCGTTCTCATTATAAGAATTATTGTTTATGGTAGTTGATATGTTCACAACATCCTGGAGCCCACGCCACTCACAGCCTCCTGGAGGTGTTTGTGTGTATGTCTTCTTGTGTATACGCTTTCTTTGTGAATGCTTGCACAGGTTTGCAAAGTCACTGTTGTGTATGGTGAGTGTATGCACGCGACCACTGTCAGCCTCAGAGTTATCTCTGAGTTACCAGACCTTGCCACGTGGAGGCCAGTGGTTCGTCTTTAAGGTCTGCCCCCCCTCGCCTTCCCCAGGTTCATGTGTCCAGGAATCCATCCGTGGGCCCCCGAATGTCTCCCCTTCCTCACTTCCCTAAGGTCAGCCTCGCCTCTCTCTCTCCTTCCCTTCCAGCCTCAGCCTTCCCCAAGTTCATGTATCCGGGAATCCATCCGTCCGCCGCCGGATGTCTTCCCTTCCTCACTTCCCCAAGGTCAGCCTCACCAACCTGTATTCTCGCTGTCCCAAGGTTCATGTATCCAGGAATCTTTCCGTTCGTTCCCGGATGTCTTCCCTTCCCCACTTACCCAAGGACTGCCTCAACTGCTTGTATTCTTGCCTTTCCCAGGTTCATGTATCCAGGAATCCATCCTTCTACCGCCAGATGTCTCCCCTTCCCCACTTACCCAAGGTCAGCCTCAACTGCTGGTATTCATGCCTTACCCAGGTTCATGTATCCAGGAATCCATCCGTTCGCTCCCGGATGTTTCCCCTTCCCCACTTACCCAAGGTCAGCTTCAACCACAACCTTCCCCAAGTTCATGTATCCAGGAATCTATCCGTTCGCTCCCGGATGTCTTCCCTTCCACGCTTACCTAAGGTCGGCGGTGCCTTCCCCGGATCAGTGTGTCCAGGAGTCCACTAGTGTCACCTCAAGTGGATTCCCTTCCCCGCTTCCCCAGAGTCAGCGGTGCCTTTCCGGATCAGTGTGTCCAGGAGTCCACTAGTGTCACCTCAGGTGGACTCCCTTCCCCGCTTCCCCAGAGTCAGCGGTGCCTTCCCCGGATCAGTGTCTCCAGGAGTCCACTTGTGTCACCTGAGTGGACTCCCTTCCCCACTTCCCCAGAGTCAGCGGTGCCTTCCCCGGATCAGTGTCTCCAGGAGTTCACTAGTGTCACCTCAGGTGGACTCCCTTCCCCACTTCCCCAGAGTCAGCGGTTGCCACCTTCAGTGACCTCGCTGCATGGAAACTTGGTCTTGTCTAGCTGGTCTACGGTAGAGACTGTCCAGGTGGGTGGAATTACTGGAGGTGACACACACAGAAAACTGCGTCCAGTAATTACATCCACCAAGACAGCCTGGACCGTAGGTCAGCTAGACGCCACCAAGCTGCCTCACAGTTCCGCCACCTCGGGGAGGCTAATTAACATAAATTTTGGTCTTTTGTTTATGTTGCATTATGTTTCCATAGTAAATCAATTATTTTCAGTTATATTATTCAGTAAGTGTAGTTTTTTAATGTTTTATAGTAGATACATGAGTGTCCGTGTGTTTATCTATTTATCTACGTCCGTAAAAAACCTACACGTGTTAATCAGTTTTCCTTTGTGTCATTTATAGTTTGTATTTTCATCTTATGCAAAGTTCCACAGGAGTACACACACCCACATTTTTTAACCACATTTACGTATCTCCACATATGCAGCCTACACATACACCACACATTCAGTTCTCTTTATCACTTATTCGCACACATAAATGTATATAAGTTATAGAATATACTTATATGTGTGAATAAGACAATAAGTAAAGTCATGCATTTACTGTGAAGACGTTTAGTCCAGGACGTTACCAGTCTTTCAGAGATTTACAAACTCTACCAGGACTGTATCTATCCGTCAGGGATTGATAAAATCTACTAATACTTTATCTATCAGAGATTTATAGGAGTGACATAGGTGAAATGGAACAAGACAGCCCCCTCGACACTAGCTACTATGTAATGAGTACCATCATCTATGCAGTGAGTACCATCATCTATGTAGTGAGTACGAGCATCTATGTAGTACCAGCCTCTATGTAGTGAGTACCAGCATCTATGTAGTACCAGCATAAGAGTACCGGTATAAGAGGCCATGCGCTTGCTTATTTCAAATCTTACATTACTAATAGGTATCGGTATGTCACCATTAAAGACACAGCATCAGCAACACGGCCACTTGATACTGGAGTTCCGCAGGGAAGTGTCCTTGGTCCCCTGCTCTTCCTCATATACATCAATGACCTTCCAAACGTATCCCAACACCTGAAACCCATTCTCTTTGCTGACGACACGACTTATGTCATCTCTCACCCTAATCTTGCCACCCTCAACACCATTGTGAATGAGGAGCTGATCAAAATATCGGCTTGGATGACAGCCAATAAACTTACGCTTAACACTGACAAAACCTACTATATTATGTTTGGTAGCAGAACAGGAGATGCACAAATTAACATTAAGATTGACAACACTCTAATTACCAGAAATAATGGGGGCAAATTCCTAGGCTTATACCTTGACAACAACCTGAATTTCAGCACCCATATCCAGCATATAACCAAAAAAGTATCCAAAACGGTTGGGATCCTCTCCAAGATACGATACTACGTGCCGCAAAATGCCCTTCTCACACTATACCACTCACTTATTTATCCATACCTCACCTATGCTATTTGTGCTTGGGGATCAACTGCAGCAACACACCTAAAGCCAATAATAACCCAACAAAAAGCTGAAGTAAGAATAATCACTAAATCCCATCCCTGGCAACACCACCCCCCCCCCACTCTTCATAGACCTAAACTTACTCCCTGTTCAGTACATCCACACTTACTACTGTGCAATCTACATCTACAGGGCCTTAAACTCTAATATCAACCTTGACCTAAAACGCTTTCTTGATAGTTGTGACAGAACCCACAGGCATAACACCAGACACAAACATCTCTACGACATTCGCCGTGTCCGACTAAACCTTTACAAAAATTCAATGTATGTCAAAGGCCCTAAAATCTGGAATACCCTACCTGAGAACTCTAGAACTGCAGACACATTCATCACCTTCAAAAACTACCATTAGAAAACATCTTATCTCCCTGATACACCCCGTCAACTAACTACACGAATACCACCTGGTGGTTCACACTTACACTCACTCACTCATTTGACCTTAAACAGAAATATTAATCTCAATCTTAAAATAATGAATCCTGTGATAATCCAATACTGAAACTATGTACTGTGCCAAAACAAAAGCATTCACATTGCTAAACTCACAAACTAGTATTTAGTCACTTAGCCATAATACCAACTTACCTCAAATTTGTAATTTTTTTAAAATTAAGAAAAAACAAAAACCCCCCCTGCCCGAAATGCCTAGCCATGCTAAGGTTCTAGTGGTACACTCTTAATCACAATTTTACTACATCAAACCACACAATAACCAAAATTTTTGTAAACCAATTGTAATCCTTATAGAGAATAAACTTTTGAAATTTTTTAAATTTTAATTGAATCTATGTAGTACCACAAAAAACTATGTAATACCGCATCTAGTAGTGATAAACCACACTATGAGTACCAGCACATTAGTGAGTACCAGCATCTATGCAGTGAGTACCATCATCTATGAGTGGAGTACCCAGCATCTATGGACAGTGAGAACCAACATCTAGCAGAGATGAGTACCACATTTATGCAGAAGTACCATCAACTATGCAGTGAGTAAAGTACCAGGCATCAATGCATGAGTAACAGGCATCAATGTAGTGATTACCATCATCTATGTAGTGCGTACCAGCAATCTATGCAGTGAGTAACCATCATCTTATGCCGTGCGTACCAGCATCTATGCAGTGAGTACCAGCATCTATCAGTGCGTACCATCATCTATGCAGTGAGAACCAGCATTTATGCAGCGAGGTACCATTCATCTATGCAGTGAATACCATCATCTATGGCAGTGAGTTTCCATCATCATGCTTTGAGGGGGTTTACCAGCATTTATGCAGTGGATACTATCACGATCAATTCAGTGAGTACCCATCATCTAAGCAGTGAGTACTATCATCCTATGCAGTAAGTATCATCATCTATGGCAATGAGACCATCATCTATGCAAATGAGAATCCAGCATCTATGCAAGTGAGAACCAGCTTAATACAGTGAGTACCATCATCCTGTGCAGTGAGTACCATCAACTAATGCAAAGAGTACCAGTGTCTATGCAGGAGTACCAAGCATCTATGCAGTGATTAACCATCATCAATGCAGTGAGTACCACATCTATGCAGTGAGTACCAGCATCTATGCAGTGAGTACCATCAATCTATGCTTGAGTACGCATCATCTATTCAGTGAGTATCATCATCTATGGCATGAGTACCAGCATTTAAGCAGTGAGTACTAATTCATCAAAGCAGTGAGTACAGCATCAAAGCAGTGAGTACTATCATCTAATGCAGTAAGTATCATCAACAAGCATGAGTCCCATCATCTCTGCAATTAGTCCCAGCATCTATGCAGTGAATACCAGCATTAATACAGTGAGTACCAATCATCTGTGCAGTGAGACCATTATCTATGCAATGAGTTACCAGAATCTATGCAGTGATTACCAGCATCTTGCAGTGAGTACTATCATCTATGCAGTGAGTACCAAGCATTTAATGCAGTTATTACCATCATCTAAGCAGTGAGTACCATCATCTAGCAGTGAGAACCAGCATTAAGCCAGTGAGTACATCATCAATGCAGTGGTACCAGCAACTATGCAGTGAGTACAATCATCAATGCAGTGAGAACGCAGCATCTATGCAGTGAGTACTATCATCTAAGCAGTAAGTATCATCATCTATGCAAGATACCATCATCTATTGCAATGCGTAACCAGCATCTAAGTCGTGAATCCAGCATTAAACAGAGAGAACCATCATCTGTGCATGAGAACCAATAATCTATGCAATGAGTTACCATATCTAAGCATTGATTACCAGCATCTATGCAGGTGAGTACTATCATCAAAGCAGTGAAGTACCAGCCTTTATGCAGTGAGTACCATCATCATGCAGTGAGTACCATCATCTATGCAAGTGAGTACACCATTTAAGCAGTTAGTACTATCATCAATGCAGTGAGTACCAGCACCTAAGCGTGAGTACCATCATCTATTGTAGTGAGAAACAGCATCTATGCAGTGAGTACAATCATCTAATTGCATTGAGTACCATTATCTAGGAATGAGTACCACATCTATGCATGAGTACCAGCAACTAGCAGTGAATACCTCATTAATACATTGATACCAACAACTATTCAGTGAGTACCATCATTCTATGCAATAGTACCACTTGTCTATGCAGTGAGTAACCATGCATCTATGCAGTGAGTACTATAATCTCAGGCAGAGAATAACAAGCATTAATACAGTGATATCAGCACTAAGCAGTGATACCATCATCTAAGCAGGTATGATACAAGCATCTGTGCAGTGATCTCCAGCTTCTATGCATGAGTCCATCAATTATGCAGTGAGTACCAGCATTTATGCAGTGAGTACCCATCATCTATGCGTAGAGGCCATCATCTATGCAGTGATTACCGCATCTATGGCAGAGAGTACGCATCATCTATGCCACCGAGTAACTACCATACTGTGCAGTGAGTAACCAGCAATCTATGCAACCGAGTACTACCATCTGTGCAGTGAGTACCAGCATTAATACAGTGAGTACCACCATCTATGCAATGAGTACCAATATGTTTTCTACAATGGCAACAAAAACATTGATCATCACTCACACAACGTCTCAGGGAACAAGAAAATTATCACATCTGAAGACTTGATCTTTAACTGACACAATATAGCACTGAATCCTACATCCTGCATGAGACACCTTATTGTTAATGTCTCAGATGTTTTGTATGTTAACATATGCAGCATCAGGAAGGTTGTGATATTATGTGCTGTTGTGGTGAATGATGTTAATATATGTAAGAATTGAAGAAGTTTGTTTCACATGTAAAGTTTACCCCCTGACCATAATCATTGTTCTGGACGGGTTCCTCTGTCATATTTTATTGTTCTGGACGGGTTTCTCTGTCATATTTCATTGTTCTGGATGGGTTTCTCTGTCTATTTTATTGTTCTGGACGGTTTACTTCTCTGTCATATAATTTCATTGTTCTGGAACGGGTTTTTTCCCCTGTCATATTTCATAGTTCTGGACGGGATTCTCTTCAAATTTTCATTGATCATGGACAGGTTTCTCTGTCATATTTCATTGTTATGGACGGGATTTACCCTTCCAACTATCATGTTCTGGACGGGTTTCTCTGTCATATTCATTGTATCTGGACGTGTTTTCCTGTCATATTTCATTGTTCTGGACGGGTTTTCCCTTCAAATTCATGTTTCTGGACGGGTTTCACTGTCTATTTCATTGTTTCTGGACGGGTTTCCCTGTAATATTTCATTGTTCTGGACGGGTTTCCCTGTCATATTTCATTGTTCTGGACTGGTTTCTCTGTCATATTTCATTGTTCTGGACGGGTTTCCCTGTCATATTTCATTGTTCTGGACGGGTTTCCCTGTCATATTTCATTGTTCTGGACGGGCTTCTCTGACATATTTCATTGTTCTGGACGGGATTTCCCTGATCATATTTTAACATTGTTCTGGACGGGAATTAGCCCTGTCATCATTTTCATTGTTTCTGGACGGGTTTCTCTGTCATATTTCATTGTTCTGGACGGTTTCCCTGTCAAAATTTCATTGTTCTGGACTGGTTTCCCTTGTCATAATTTCATTGTTTCTGGACGGATTCTCTCTCATATTTTCATTGATCTGGACGGGGATACTCTGTCATATTTCATTGTCCTGGACGGGTTTATCTGTCCTATTTCATGTTCTGGACGGATTTTCTGTCATATTTCATTTGTTTCTGGACGGGTTTCTCTGTCATATTTCATTGTTCTGGCGGATACTCTGTAAATTTTCATGTCCAGGACGGTATCTCTGTCATATATTTCATTGTTCTGACGGGTTATCCTCTCATATTTCATGTTACTGGACGGCTTTCTCTGTCATATTTCATTGTTCTGGACGGGATTCCTGTCACTTTCATTGTTTCTGGACGGGATTCTAAGTCTTTCATATTTCATTGTTCTGACGGGTTTCTCAGTCATATTTAATTGTTCTGGACGGGATTCTCTGTCCATATTCATGTTTGTGGACGGTTACTTTGTCATATATCAATGTCTGGACGGGATCCTCTGTCATAAATTCATTGTTCTGGACGGGATTCTCTGTCAATTTCATTGGTTCTGGACGGGATTCTCTGTCATAATTCAATTGTTCTGGACGGAATCTCTCTCCAAAAATCATTGTTCTGGACGGGATATCTCTGTCATATTTCAATGTTCGGATCGGGTTTCTCTGACAATTTCATTGTTCTTGACGGGGTTTCCTCTGTCATATTTCATTGTTCTGGACGGTTTTTCTCTGTCATATTTCATTGTTCTGGACGGGTTTCTATTCATAATCATTGTTCATGACGGGTTTCTTTGTCATATTTCATTGTTCTGGACGGTCTTCTCTGTCATATTTCATTGTTCTGACGGGTTTCTAATGTCATACTTCATTGTTCTGACGGGTTTCTTTCTCTGTCAAATTTCATTGTTCTGGACGTTTCTGTCATATTTCATTGTTCAGACGGGGTTTCTTCTCGGCATAATTCATGTTCTGGACGGATTCACTGTCAAAATTCATTGTCTGGACGGTTTCCTCTGCACTATTTTCATTGTTCCTTGACGGGGTTTCTCTGTTATATTTCATGTTCTGGACGGGTTTCTCCTCTCATATTTCATTTTTCTGGACGGTTTCCCTCTGTCCTAATTTCATTGTTCTGGACGGGTTTCTTTGTCATATTTCATTGTTCTGGAACGGGTTTCTCTGTCCTATTTTCATTGTTCCCTGGAACGGGTTTTCTCTGTCATATTTCAATGTTCTGGACGGGTTTCTCTGTCAATATATCATTTACTGGGACGGGATTCTCTGTCATATTTTCATTGTACTGGACGGTTTTCGCTGTCATATTTCCATTGTTCTGGACGGGTTTTCTCTGTTATATTTCTTTGTTTTCTGGACGGGTTTCTCTGTCATATATCATTGATCTGGACGGGTTCTCTGTTCCAATTTCTTGTTCTGACGGGTTTCTCTGTCATATTTTTCTTTAGTTCTGGAACGGTTTCTCCTCTCATATTCATTGATTCTGGACGGGTTTCTCTGTCATATTTCATTGTTCTGGACGGGTTTCTCTGTCAAATTTCATTTGTTTCTGGACGGGTTTCTCTGTCAAATCACTGTTCTGGATGGGTTTCCACTGTCAAATTTCATTGTTCTGGACGGGTTTCCCTGTCATATTTCATTGTTCTGACGGGTTTTTCCCTGTCATATTTTTCATTCTTCTGGACGGGTTTCTTCTCTGTCATATCTTCATTGTTTCTGGACGGGATACTCTGTCATATTCATTGTTCGGGACGGGTTACTCCTCATATTTCATTGTTCGGACGGTTACTCTGTCAAATTTCATTGTTCTTGGACGGGTTTCCCTGTCATCTATCATTGTTATGGAGGGTTTCTCTGTCATATTTCAATTTGTTCTGGACGGATTCTGTCATATATTCATTGTTCTGAAAACGGGTTTCTCTGTCTATATTCTTTGTTCTGGACGGGATTCTCTGTCATATTTCATTGTTCTGGACGGGTTTCTCTGTCATATTTCATTGTTCTGGACGGGATTCTCTGTCATATTTCATTGTTCTGGACGGGTTTCTCTGTCATATTTCATTGTTCTGGACGGGTTTCTGTCATATTTCATTGTTCTGGACGGGTTTCTCTGTCATATTTAGTTCATTGTTCAGACGGTTACCCTGTCATAATTCATTGTTCCTGGACGGGTTTTCTCTGTTAATATTTCATTGTTTCATGGACGGGATTCTCTGTCATATTTCATTGTTCTGGACGGGTTTCTCTGTCATATTTCATTGTTCTGGACGGGTTTCTCTGTCATATTTCATTGTTCTGGACGGGATTCTGTCATATTTCATTGTTCTGGACGGGTTTCTCTGTCGTCATATTTCATTGTTCTGGACGGGTTTTCTCTCTGTCATTATTTCATTGTCTGGACGGAATTCATGTCATATTCATTGATCAGGACGGGTTTCTGTCATATTCATGTTCTTGACGGGTCTGTCATATTTCATTGTTCCGGACGGGTTTCTCTGTCATATTTCATTGTTCTGGACGGGTTTCTCTGTCATATTTCATTGTTCTGGACGGGATTCTCTGTCATATTTCATTGTTCTGGACGGGTTTCTCTGTCATATTTCATTGTTCTGGACGGGATTCTCTGTCATATTTCATTGTTCAGGACGTGATTCCTCTGCACAAATTTCCTTGTTCTAGACGGGAACACTGTCATATTCATTGTTACTGGAGTGTTTCTCGTGTCAATTTTCAGTGTTCCTTGACGGGATTTCTCTATCATCTTTCATGTATCTGGACTGGGCTTCACTGTCATATTTCCAATGTTCGCACGGTTCCTATGTCATATTTCATTGTTCTTGGGACGGGTTTCCCTGTCCATATTACATTGTTCTGGTGGGTTTCTCTGTCAATTCCTTTGTTCTGGACGGGATTCTCTATCAATTCATTGTATAGGACTCGGGTTTCCTGCTCAGAATTCCATTGTTCTGGACGGTTAACTCCTGTCATATTACATTGTTCATGGACGGGTTTTCTCTGTCATATTTCATTTTCGGACGGGTATCCCTGTCAATATTTCATTGTTCGGGACGGGTTTCTCTCTGTAATATTTCATTTGTTCTGGACGGGAATTCTCTGTCAATTTCATTGTTCTGGACGGGTTTCTCTGTCATATTTACTTGTTCTTACGGTTTTCTCTGTCATATTTCATTGTTTCTGGACGGGATTCTCTCAAATTTTCTTGTTCTGGATCGGGTTTCTCTGTCATATTTCATTGTTCCTGACGGGTTTCTTCTGTCATATTTTATTGTTTCTGGACGGATTCTCTGTCATATTTCATTGTTTATGGACGGGTTTCTTCTCGGTCATATATCATTGTATCCTGGAACGATTCTCTGTCATTTCATTGTTCTGGGAACGGGTTTCTTCTGTCATATTTCTTTGTTCTGGACTGGATTCTCTGTCATATTTTTGTTTCATTGTTCTGGACGGGATTCTCTGTCATATTTCATTGTTCTGGACGGGATTCTGTCATATTTCATTGTTCTGGACGGTTTTCTGTCATATTTCATTGGTCTGCGGATTCTTCATATTTCCCTTGTTCTGGACGGGTTTCTCTGTCATATTTCATTGTTCTGGACTGGTTTCTCTGTCATATTTCATTGTTCTGGACGGGATTCTCTGTCATTTTCATTGTTCTGGACGGGTTTCTCTGTCATATTTCATTGTTCTGGACGGGATTCTCTGTCATATTTCATTGTTCTGGACGGGTTTCTCTGTCATATTTCATTGTTCTGGAAGGGTTTCTCTGTCATATTTCATTGTTCTGGACGGGTTTCTCTGTCATATTTCATTGTTCTGGACGGGATTTCTCTGTCAATTTTCATTGATTCACGACGGATTCTCTGTCATATTCATTGTTTGAGGTGGATTTCTCTGTCATAATTCATTGTTCTGGACGGGTTTTTATCTCTGTCATATTCATTGTTCTGGACTGGTACTTGTCCTATTACATTGTTCTGGACGGGATTTCTTGTCATATTTCTTTGTTCTGGACGTTTTCTCTGTCATATTTCATTGTTCTGGACGGTTTTCTCTGTCATATTTCATTGTTCTGGACGGGATTCTCTGTCATATTTCATTGTTCTGGACAGGATTCTCTGTCATATTTCATTGTTCTGGACGGGTTTCTCTGTCATATTTCATTGCTCTGGACGGTTCTTCCTACCTCTGTCATATTTCTTTGTTCTGGACGGGTTTCTCCTGTCAAAATTCATGTTCTGACGGGTTTCCTCTGTCATATTTCATTGTTCTGGACGGGATTCTCTGTCATATTTCATTGTTCTGGACGGGTTTCTATGTCATATTTCATTGTTCTGGACGGGATTCTCTGTCATATTTCATTGTTCTGGACGGGTTTCTCTATTATATTTCATTGTTCTGGACGGGATTCTCTGTCTATTTCATTATTTGGACGGGTTCTCTGTCATAATTATATCATTGTTCTGGACAGGATTCTGTCCATATTTCTTGTTCGGGACCGGGTTTTCTGTCATATTTTCATTGACTGGACGGGATTCTGTCAATATTTTCCTTGTTTTCTGGGACTGGACGGGTTTCACTGTCATATTTCATTGTTCTAGACGGGTTTCTCTGTCATATTTCATTGTTCTGGACGGGATCTCTGTCATATTTCATTGTTCTGGACGGGTTTCTCTGTCATATTTCATTGTTCTGGACGGGATTCTCTGTCATATTTCATTGTTCTGGACGGGTTTCTCTGTCATATTTCATTGTTCTGGACGGGTTTTCTCTGTCATATTTCATTGTTCAGGACGGGTTTCTTCTTTCATATTACATTGTTCTGACGGGATCTCTGTCATATTATATTGTTCTGGACGGGATCTCTTCATATTTCATTGTTCTGGAGGGGTTTCTTCCCTTCTGTCATATTCATTGTTCTAAACGGGTTTCTGTCATATTATCCCCCCCAAATTTTTTGTTCTGGACGGGTTTCTGTCGATATACTTCATTTGTTCAGGACGGGATTCTGTCAAATTTCATTGTTCAGGACGGGTTTTTCTCTTCATAATTCATTGTTCTGGACGGGTTTCTCTGTTCATATTTCATTGTCTGGACGGATTCTCTGTCATATTACATGTTCAGGACGGGATTCTCTGTCAAAATTTCATTGTTCTGACAGGATACTCTTTCTTATTACATAGTTTGGACGGGTTTCCTCTTGTCAATTACATTGTTCAAGACGGGTTTCTCTGGTCAAATTACATTGTTTCTGGACGGGTTTCTCTGTCATATTCATGTTCTGGACGGGTTTCTCTGTCATTATTTCATTGTTCTGGACGGGATTCTATGTCATATTTCACTGTTCTGGAGGGTTCTCTGTCATATTCTTTTCTTTGTTCTGGACCGGGATTCTCTTGTCATATTTCATTGTTCCTGGACGGTTTCTCATATTATATTTTCCATTGTTTCTGGACGGCGGGATTCTCTGTCATATTTCATTGTTCAGGACGGGTTTCCCTCTAACATATATCATTGTACTGGAACGATTCTCTGTCATATTTCATTGTTCTGGACGAGTTTCTCTGTCTTATTTCATTTTGTCTGGACGGGTTTCTCTGTCATATTTTCATTGTTCAGGACGGGTTCACAGTCCAATTTCATTGTTCTGGACGGATTCTCGTCAAAATTCATAGGTTTTGGACGGTATCTCTCGTCATATTTCATTTTCTGGACGTATTCTCGTCATAATTTCCTTGTTCTAGACGGAATCTCTGTCCCATTTCATTCATGTTCAGGAGTGTTTCTCTGTCATATTTCATTGTTCTGGACGGTTTCCTCTATCATATTTCCATTGTTCTGGACGGATTGCTGTCATATTTTTTTCATTGTTTCTGGAACGAGTTACTCTGGTCATATTTCATTTGTTCTGACGGTTCCTATTCAGAATTCATTGTTCTGGACGGGTTTCCCTGTCAATTTCATTGTTCTGAAGGGTTTTCTCTGTCAATATCCAATGTTCTGGAGGGATTCTCTAACATCTTTCCATGTTTTGGAACGGGTTACTTCTCTGTCATATATCATTGATCTGGACGGGATAACTCTGTAAAATTCATTGTTCTGGACGATTCTCTGTCCATATTCATTGTTCCTGCCTGGAGTGTTTTCTCTGTCAAATTTTCATGTTCTGGACTGTTTTCTCTGTCCTATTTCCATTGTTTCTGGCGGATTTCCTCAGTCATATTCATTGTTCTGGACGGGTTTCTGTCATATTACATTGTTCTGGACGGGTTCTTCTGTCCCTATATACATGTTCTGGGACGGTTTCTCTGTCATATTTCATTGTTCTGGACGGGTTTCTCTGTCATATTTCATTGTTCTGGACGGGATTCTCTGTCATATTTCATTGTTCTGGACGGTATTCTCTGTCATATTTCATTGTTCTGGACGGGATTCTCTGTCATATTTCATTGTTCTGGACGGTTTCTCTCCTGTCATATCTCAATTGTTCTGGAAGGGATATCTCTGTCCATATTTCCATGTTCCTAGACGGAATCTCTGTCAATTTCATTGTATCTGAGTGTTTCTCTGTCATATTTCAATGTACTGGACGGGTTTCTTCTCTGTCATAATTCATTGTTCATGACGGAATCTCTGTCATATTTCATTGTTCTGGACGGGATTCTCTGTCATATTTCATTGTTCTGGACGGGTTTCTCTGTCATATTTCATTGTTCTGGACGGGTTTCTCTGTCTTATTTCATTGTTCTGGACGGGTTTCTCTGTCAAAATTCATTGTTCAGGACGGGTTTCTTCCCTCTGGTCATATTTTCATTGTCTGACGGGTTTTCTCTGTCATATTTTTTTCTTGTTCTGGACGGGATTCTCTGTCATATTTCATTGTTATGGGACGGTTTCTTCTGTCATATTTTCATTGTTCTGACGGGATACACTGTCATATTTCTTGTGCAAGGTCGGGAATCTCGTCATATTTCATTGTTCCTGGAGTGTTCCTTCTGTCAAATTTTCCATTGTTCTGGACGGGTTACTCTACTCAATTTCATTGTTCGGGACGGGATTTCTTCTAGGTCATATTTCCAAATTGTTCTGGACGGGTTTCTGTCAATTTCATTGTTCTGGAACGGGTTTCTTCTCTGTCATCTTTCATTGTTCCTGGACGGGATTGTCTGTCCATATTTCATTGTTCTGCCGGGTTTCTCTGTCATAATTTCATTGATCTGACGGTTTCTCGTCCATATACATTGTTCTGGACGGTTTTCTCTGTCATAATTCATTGCTTCGGACTGGTTTCTCTGTCATATTTCATGTTCGGTACGGGTTTTCTGTCAAATATGATTGTTCTGGAAGGATTCTCTGTCATATTTCATGTTCTGACGGGTTGAGTGCTCTGTCATATTTCATTGTACAGGACGGTATTCTTCTGTCATATTTCATTGTTCTGGAGGGGTTACTCTGTCATATTTCATTGTTCTGGAACGGGTTTCCTCTGTCATATTTCATGTTATTACGGTTTCTCTCATAATTCATTGTTTCAGGACGGGTTTTTCTGTCATATTCATTGATTATCAGACAGGATTCTCAGTCAAATTTCATTGTTCTGGACGGGTTTCTCTGTCAATTTCATTGCTATGGACGGTATTCACTCTCCATATTTACATTGTTTTACTGGACGGTTTCTCTGTCATATTTCATTGTTCTGGACGGGATTCTCTGTCATATTTCATTGTTCTGGACGGGATTCTCTGTCATATTTCATTGTTCTTGACAGGATTCTGTCATAGTTCATTGTTCTGGACGGGTTTCTCTGTCATATTTCATTGTTCTGGACGGGTTTCTCTGTCATATTTCATTGTTCTGGACGGGTTTCTCTGTCATATTTCATTGTTCTGGACGGGATTCTCTCTCATATTTCATTGTTCTGGACGGGTTTCTCTGTCATATTTCATTGTTCTGGACGGGATTCTCTGTCATATTTCATTGTTCTGGACGGGATTCTCTGTCATATTTCATTGTTCTTGACGGGATTCTCTGTCATATTTCATAGTTCTGGACGGGTTTCTCTGTCATATTTCATGTTCTGGACTTGTAACTCTGTCCATCTTTCATTGTTCTTGACGGGTTTCTCTGTCATATTTCATTGTTCTGGACGGGTTTCTCTGTCATATTTCATTGTTCTGGACGGGTTTCTCTGTCATATTTCATTGTTCTGGACGGGATTCTCTATCATATTTCATTGTTCTGGACGGGTTTCTGTCATATTTCATTGTTCTGGACGGATTTCTCTGTCATATTTCAATTGTTCGGACGGGTTTCTCTGTCATATTTCATTGATCTGGACGGGTTTCTCTGTCCATAAATATTATCATGTTTTTCTGGAAGGGATTCTCTGTCATATTTCATAGTTTCTGGACGGGAAATCTCTGTCATATTTCATTGGTCTGAACGGTTTTTCTCTGTCAAAATTCAGTGTTTCTGGACGGTTTCTTTGTCATATTTTCATTTTTGCAGACGGGTTTTCTCTGCCATATTTCATTGTTCTGGACGGGTTTCTCTGTTATATTTTCAATTCCATTGTTTCTGGACGGGATTCTCTGTCATCTTTCATTGTTCTGACGGGATTCTCTGTCATTTTCATTTTCCTGGACGGGATTTTCTTTGTCATATTCAATGTTCTGGACGGAATTCTCTGTCATAATTTCATTGTTTCTGGTTTGGTTCTCTGTCATATTCTTTTCCTGGACGGGTTTCTTCTCTCATATTCATTGATCGGAAGGGATTCTCTGTCATATTTCATTGTTTCAGGACGGATTCAGTCATATTCATTGGTCTGAACGGGTTCTCTGTCATAATTTCATTGTTCTGGTCGGGTTTCTCTGTCCAAATTTCATTTTTCTGAACGTGTTCTCTGTCATATTTTAAAAAAACATTGTTCCTGGACGGGTTTTCTCTGTCCATATTTCATTGTTCTTGACGGATTCTCTGTCAATATTTCATTTGTTTCTGAACGGGATTCTGTCATATTTTCATTGATCTGGGACGGGATTCTTTGTCATATTTTTCAATGTTCTGGACGGGGATTCTCTGTCATATTTCAATTGATCTGGAACGGTTTCTCTGTCAGATTTTCATTGTTCTGGACGGGATTCTCTGTCAAAATTTTCATTGTTCTGGACGGGATTCACTGTCATCTCTCCTTGTTCTGGACGGGATACTCTGTCATATTCATTGTTCTGGACGGGTTTCTCCTGTATATTTCATTGTTCTGGACGTATTACTCTGTCATATTTCATATGTTTCTGGACGTTTTTCCTCTGTCATATTTTCATTGTTCTGGACGGGTTTCTTCTCTGTCATATTCATTTTTTCTGGAGGGATTCTGTCATATTTTCATTGTTTTTGTACGGGATTCTCAGTCATAAATCATTGATCTTGCGGGAATTCTCTCTCATAATACATTGTCTGGACGGGTAATTCCCTGTCATATTTCATTGTTCTGGACGGTAATTTTCTGTCATAATCATTAGTCGAACGGGTTTTCTCTGTCATATTTCATTGTTTCCTGGACGGGTTTCTCTGTCATATTTCATTGTTCTGGGACGGGTTCCCCTGTCATGTTTTCATTGTTCTGGACGGTTTTTCTCTGTCATATTTCATTGTTCTGGACGGGTATTCTCTGTCATATTTCATTGTTCTCTGAACGGGTTTTCCCTGTCATAATTCATTGTTCTGGACGGGATACTCTGTTCATATTTCATTGTTCTGGACGGATTCTCTATCATATTTCATTGTTCCTGGACGGTTTCCCTGTCAAATTTCATTGTTTTTGGGGGGAACGGGTTTCCTCTGTCAATATTTCATTGCTCTGGACGGTTTATTCTTCATATTTCATTGTTCTGGACGCGGGATTTCCTCTGTCATATATCATTCTTCTGGACTACTGGTTCTCTGTCAATATTTCATTGTTTCCTGGACGGTTTCCCTTTCATATTTCATGTTCAGGAACGGTATTCTCTGTCATATTTCATTGTTCTGGACGGATATTCTTCTCTGTCATATATCATTGTTCTGGACGGGTATCTCTTCATATTTCATTGTTTCTGTACGGGGTTTCCCTGTCCATATTTCATTGTTCTGGACGGGTTCCCTGTCATTTTTCATTGTTCCGGACGGGCTTCTCAGTCATATTCATTGTTCTGGACGGTTTCCCTGCATAAAGTGCTTGTTCTGGAAGGGTTTCTATCTTCTCTGTCCCATAATTTCGTTGTTCTTATCGGGATTTCTCTGTCATAATTCATTATTCTGGACGTATTTCCCTGTCATATTTCCATTGATCTGACGGTTTACCTGTTCATATTTCATTGTTCTGGACGGTTTTTCTCTGTCTACATTTCAATTGTTCTGGACGGGATTCTCTGTCATATTTTCATTGTCTGACGGGTTTCCTGTCATATTTCATTGTTCTGGACGGGTTCTCTGTTATCTAATTCATTGTTCTGGACGGGTTTCTCTGTCATATTTCATTGTTCTGGACGGGTTTCCCTGTCATATGTCATTGTTCTGGACGGGTTTCCCTGTCATATTTCGTTGTTCTGGACGGGTTTCTATGTCATATTTCGTTGTTCTGGACGGGATTCTCTGTCATATTTCATTGTTCTGGACGGGTTTCTCTGTCATATTTCATTGTTCTGGACGGGATTCTCTGTCATATTTCATTGTTCTGGACGGGTTTCTCTGTCATATTTCATTGTTCTGGACGGGTTTCTCTGTCATATTTCATTGTTCTGGACGGGTTTCCCTGTCATTATTTTCATTGTTCTGGACGATTCTCTTGTCATATTTCATGTAACATTGTTCTGATACGGGTTTCTCTGTCATATTTCATTGTTCTGGACGGGTTTCTCTGTCATATTTCATTGTTCTGGACGGTTTCCTGTCATATTTCATTGTTCTGGACGGGTTTCTGTCATATTTCATTGTTCTGGACGGGTTTCTCTGTCATATTTCATTGTTCTGGACGGGTTTCCCTGTCATATTTCATTGTTCTGGACGGGTTTCCCTGTCATATTTCATTATTTTGGACGGATTTCCCTGTCATATTTCATTGTTCTGGACGGGTTTCCCTGTCATATTTCATTGTTCTGGGGGGTTTCCCTGTCATTTTCATTTTATGACGGGTTTTTTCCCCGGGCATATTTCATTGGTCTGGACGGTTTTTCCCCGTCCCTATTTCATGGGTTTTTGGGCGGGGTTTTCCCCTTTTCATATTTCATTGTCTGGAGGGTTTTCCCATTTTCATATTTTTTATTGTTCTTTAAGGGTTTCCTTCCATATTTCATTGTTCTTGAGGGTTTCCTGTCATTTTTTGTTCTGGACGGGTTTCCCTGTCATATTTATTTCTGGACGGTTTCCTTTTCATATTTCATTGTTTCTGGACGGTTTCCTTCCATATTTCATTGTTTGGACGGGTTTCCCTGTCATATTTCATTGTTCTGGGCGGGTTTCCTTCATTTCATTTTCTGGAAAGGGTTTCCCCGTCATATTTCATTGTTTGGACGGGTTTCCCCTTCTCAATACTTTCACATTGTTTTGGACGGGTTTCCTTTCATATTTCATTGTCTGGACGGGTTTCTTGTCTATTTCATTGTTCTGGACGGGTTTTTCCCCGTCATATTTATTTTCCCGGGGGTTTCCCTTCAAAATTTCATTGTTGGACGGTTTCCTTGTCATATTTCATTTTCTGGACGGGTTTCCCTGTCATATTTCATTGTTCTGGACGGTTTTCCTTGTATATTTCATTGTTTGGACGGGGTTTCCTGTCATTTCATTGTTCTGGACGGGTTCCCCCTTTAATATTTCATTGTTCTGGAACCTTTATTTTCTTTTTGGCGTTTTATTTCATTTTCTGGGCGGGTTTCCCCAATTTCATGTTCTGGGCGGGGTTTTTCCGCATATTTTATTTCGGACGGGCCTGTAAATTTCATTTTTGGCGGGGTTTCCCCCCTTTATATCATTTTTTGACGGTTTTTTTTTCAATTTCATTGTTCTGGGCGGGGTTTTTTTTCTATTTTTCTTTTTGGACGTTTTCCCCGCATATTTATTGTTCTGGCGGGTTTTCCGTCATTTTCATTTTTTGGCGGGTTTTTTTTTTCCTCCTCAATTCATTGTTTTACGGTTTTTTTTGTCCCTATTTTTTTTCTGGACGGGTTTCCCTTTTTAATTTCATTTTTTTTGGGGATTTTCCTTCTTTTTTTTCATTTTGGGGGTTTTCCTTCCCATATTTTATTTTTCTACGGGTTTTCCCTCAATTTATGTTTGGACGGGTTTCCTTCCCAAATTTTTTGTTCTGGACGGGTTTTCCTTCAATTTCATTTTGGGGGTTT